>JANHGL010017465.1:0-18259 GCA_024611195.1 Ceyx melanurus
GAAAGTCTCCAGAGCAGGAGACTCCACAGCCTCTCTGGGCAGCCTGTTCCAGGCTCTGTCACTCTCACAGGGAAGAATTTTTTGCTCATGTTGAGGTGAAACTTCCCATGTTTCACCTGTTACCATTACCTCTCATCCTATCACAGGGCACCACTTCAAAGATCCTGGCCTCTTCTACTTGACACCCACCCTTCAGATACTTGTAAACATTCATTCTTGAAGGAAAAGTCACTGCTGCCACCTCTTCCTCACCACTCTCTTCTCCTTTTCTGAGGAGACTTGCCATGGCTTCTTGTATCTCCCAAGGCTGTCCCTTCTTTCCTGTCACTTCTAAACCTCAGGTCCCCAAAAAGCAAAGGGCTAGTGCTCTAAGGATGCAGTGTATGGATGCAGCAAGGGATAGCTTTTACCCAGCACAACATTCTATGGAATTCAGCATGACTGCTGGCCTAACCTGCTTTTGAAATATTGCCCGAGGTGCTGAAAAATAGCAGATGGGTTCCTCCACATCACTGTGAATCAAAGGAAATATTAAGCAGCACTTCAACTGCATGAGTGCTTCTCTGCTGCTGGTGCCTGAGTAGAGGAAAACCTCTCAGAGTCATGGGCAGTTAATTGTGGAGTAGCCTGGGAAAAGGTGACCATGTGTCCAGAGAAAAGGCAGCCAGGTAAGTTCTAATGGCTGCAATAATTATGCTCTGGAGGAATGAAGCTGAGTTCTCATGCTGGTGGAGGTAACACAAGTGCTTGTTTGTCCCTGCCTGTCCCAAGGGCTGCCCCACATCCAAGCTGCACCATAGGTCTCTCAAGCCCTGAAAACTTAAATGTCTATTAGTTCTTGCACCATCCCAGGAATTGCTGCAAGTAGTCTGACCCAAGCTCAGAGGTTGCATGGCAGGTAAAGGGGCTATTCCTGTGTTTCAATGTCTAGTACAGTGCTTTGCTGGTCTGTGACAGGAGCCACAGGTGGCCTTCACCAAGTGCATCACAGACAAGAGTGTGGAAGACATTTCAGTGTGGAAGAAGAGCCAGAGCAGCCATGCAAGTAGCAGCTGAAATAGTGAGAGCTGCTTGTGACAGCAAAGCAACATATCCCACATGGACAATTTAATGGTGACCTCTTACCTGGAGCAACAATAAATTGGGTTTGAGAGGGACAATAGAGGCTTTGTGGAAAGGGCTTGCTGCTGAGATGGCAGCACACAAATGTCACATGATGGAGGGCTCTAGGCATATAATGGCTGAGCCTCAGCTCAGGAAGGTCAGCTCACCTGGGTTCAAAAGGTGTTGGTACCTGGAGATAAAGTCAAACTTACAGCCACACATGCTCATGCTCACACACTCATGGCCTCACAGAGGCTTCATCACGCTGGAAAAAACATGCTAAACCCCAGCCACAATAGGTGCCTTGGAGCATATGAGAGATCAAGCAGTGGGGAAACACCAGCTTGCTCTCTCCCCCTGGCCAGGATGAAGAATGAGCTGGAGGTTTGGCCACTTTGTGTGCTCTGAGTTTGCCAGTGACGCTGCAGTGAATCTGCTCATTTTAGGGGACCATGTCAACAAGGGGAAGGTGTCATTTATTTTATGAGATTTGCAGATGAATCTGGGTGATGCATTTGACCACACAACCTTTTCTTTGATGGTGAGGAGTTGCTCTCTGCCTGTATTGAGCACAAAGTTTCTGCTACTGCATCAGGCTTGGAAAAGGGCATGTATACCCAAAGGGCTTGGCTGTTTTTTCCAGCTCTGTTCCCTCTCTCCACAAACCTTGCCTTGAGACCACAGCTCCCACAGTGCTCTTACTATACATGGATGGTCACCAGAGATTTGCAAATAGGAAGATGCTCTCCATCAACTCTTGGAGAGGGTCAGAGCTGGTATTTGCTCTGGAAAAGACCAACCCTTATTTGAAGGTCTGATTCCCTATGGATTTTAGAGTCCTGGTAGTTCATGAAGGCAGCTAAATCATGGGTGTGTTTATTGGAATTACAAATAGCTTTATACAGACGGGTTAGCCTGGTCACTGGGAATTTGTATGGGTAATTATGGGCTCATTATGATCTTCCCTGCAGGGAAGACACATGACCCAGTAGTCTGAGGAAAAAGTTGGGCGCCAGGAACTCCTGGACTCTAATCCCAGCTCTGACACTCCCTTCTCTGGCCCCAGGCAAGTGACTTAACTTTGTGCCTTGGTTTCTCTGTCTGTAAAATAGGGATAATATCTCTGAGGAGTGTTATGAGGATTAATTAGATAATGTTCACTTAATGCTTTGAAGATATGAAATGTGAAATCTTATTATGCAGCTTGGAATGCTTTCCAGGCTCTTTTGATTTCTGACCGCACGCTTTCATTAGATCACCTCCTTCCCCGCGGAGGTGGATTCGCTTGGGAGCCACCCCAGCTAATTTGGGAGTTGTCTTTTTCCAATAGCTTGGAGCAGTTCCCAAACACTCTGACTCACGCCAGCTCGCTGGAGAAGCTGCCTCTGACACCTGACCCTGGCTGGGGAACGCCTCGGTGTGCACTGGCTTTTGGGAGACAAGGCAGGGAGTGGCTGGAGACAGGATGAATCAGGTTTAACTGTCTCTAATGAAGTCAGGGATGGATTTTGCCCTCTGGCCTTCTCCAAAAGCATCTACACTCCTGGGATTCCTGGCTGACTGGGAATGCAAGGAGCAGTTCCTTTCCTGCTGTCCTGTCAAAGATGCAGATGATTCCTAAGCATATGGTTATCCCCCTTGTTTTTGTTCTTAGGTATCAAGAGGCACGGATGTGTGAGATAAGAGATTTTTTTTTATTACTTTTTTTTTTTTTTTTTTTAATTTGAGGAATGAAATTGTCTCAGTTATTTCCTATATATGTAGTCATCTTCCCTAGAAGAAAAAACATTTGGGAAAATACAGTCTTCTGCTGTGCCAAGTCACTGCACAGGTCACAGTAAGGTGAATTATAAAGCACTAGCCAAAGCAGGTCTTGCTCCTCAAGTCTACTTTTATAACTGTTCAGTGGTCCTATCACCTTTATCAATCTGCTCCACAGTGGGAAATAGCCCCGTGCTGCACATCTTCATCCCACAGCCCTTGAGCCATGGCAACTGTGGTGACAAGAACAGCAGGAAGGCATCAGGTGCCATGGCTGCCCCAGACACTGAGGCAGGTGACAAGAGACCTGGACACCCTGGTCTGAAACGCAACAGGCTTGAAAATGCTTTAGCTTACCCAGGAGCAGCATAGGCTCTAACACAAGCATCTCCTCATCTTTTCAGGAGGAAGGAAGTCCTCCCTGGGTGTGGCCTCCCCTGGCACAGAGGGTTTGTCACCCGCAGGATTTTGTCTGAAGATGCTGTGAGAGTTTGAGTTGAAGCTACTCAAAAGCATGAGCTCCCTCGAGTGGAGCAAACCCCCCACTGCAGCGGCCGGCGGGGCTGCCCCCGAGCCCCCCCGCCTGCTCTTGCGGGGGCTGTGGGTTTGCGATGCACCCGCGGTACCGGCTCGGTCACCTCAATCAAGGGATTAAAGAAATATAAAATGTTGGAGGGAATAAGCAGCCTGAAAGTAAAGGATGAAATAGAGTAACTTTCACAGCTAAATCTCTCTGCCTTTGAAACCAAGACTTGCCTCAAGGCAGGCAAACTGCTTAGGAAACTAATCCCCACCACTGCCAAGGGTAGAATAGTCACAGAATCATAGAATTTTCCCTGGATTTTAAAGTAGCCCCAATATATTTTCTCATCCACCTATCCACCTACCTTGAGAGTGAAATTAATGTTCAGCAAGAGGTCTTTTCTGCTGTCTGTTGGACCCCCACAACATCCTAAGAACTTTTGTGATGACATAAGTCTTCAGACAGAACTCAGACTCTAAGAATTGTTTGTGGTATGTCCTCATCTCTTACGCCTGGGAAAAGAGCCTTTTTTTATCATATATCTCAACTGTCCATACTGCAGCAGGTGAGTGAAAGAAACCTAAACACAGGAGTGAACACCTATGCTTGTGAGTGTGGGAGTATTGTCCTGAAGCAGCAGTGGTGGAAAGGGGGACACACGTTCTCCACTGTAGGGATGCAGGTCATTTAACACCTTATCATTTCCAAACAGCATAGGCTATACCTAGGAGTTATCAAACAGCTAGAACATATAGTGATATGGTAAAAGGAGCTGCTGGTCTGACACTCTCCTTGTGTGCATCCAACAGATGTAAACTGTGTGCACACAGGGAAAAAGGCACAGGGAAAGATGGGGAGAATAAACCAAGTCCCACCTGGGAGCATAGAATACCAGGTTGGAAGGGGCCTCAATGATTATCTAGTCTGGAATACACTTTCTGGCTAGTTGATGGTGAAAACAGTCTGTGCTGGATATTGCTTCAGGATGATCAATAAATATCAAAAGAATTCAGCAGCACTTCCAGACTGCAAAAGCACATGCCAAGATGGACATGGACTTCCATCACATGGGCTGTGATTTGATCCTAGGAGCATGGCCAAGGCTCATGGGCTTTCCAGTCCCTGTCCTTTGGCTCACCTGTGTTCAAAATGCTGATACCATTTTAGGCAGACACATGCACAGGCTGCTGTAGTCAGCACCCGGGTACAGGAACTATGTCTGTAGAAAGCAAACCTGTTTCTTTAGCTCAGCTTTGATTATATATGCTATCTGCTAAGTCATTGAAATCTCTTGGAATGAATATATGGAAGAATTATTGTAATTGAATCTAAGTAGTGCTCAAATTAATGTAAATATGACGCATCAGCCTAATAATTAAAGTTGTCAGGTATGGGTTTTATTCAGAGCTTGAATTAGGTTCGTGCTTGAACTTGTTGATTCCCCTTGAAACTGGTAAGGCTGAGCTCAAAAGGCAGAGTGCTGTGGGAATGCTGAAAATAATACAGAGAGGCAAAGGGCTCTTCTGCTCTGCTCTGGAGATATTTTCTTATACTATCTGCAGGACTTCTCACTGGGCACTGTTTATTATAGGCAGTAGCCCCTTGTTTAATTTATGGAGGAGTTTCACAAGGTATATGTGGCAGCTCCAGCCCCAGAGGTCATCTTTCTCCTAGGCTGCAGCAGCTGAGCCTCACTGGAGGATGCTGGCAGAACTCCACCTCTCAGCTCATCTAGGGGCAGGAGTATGGCTGGAGCAAGACGGCCCTGGCCAGGCCTGCTCAGGTACCTCCCCTGTGCTCCTCAGGTACCTCCCCAGTGCTCCCAGCTCCAGCAAGTAGCGTTAGGAGAGTTTATTCCCTTGAGAACCACTGTCTCACTAGCTAGGAGCCACTAGGCTGGGCTCCCATAACCACAAATTTCAGCTTGAATGACCTCTGGAAGCAGCCTGGTCGAACTATGCATGGCCTCAGAACAGGGTGCCTGAAAAAGCACCACTTAGGAAACAAAACGATGCGTTCCTATGGATATACCAGCTCAGCATCTGGCTTCAAGTCCTTTTATTTTCAAGGCATGGTTAGGAAAAAGAGGCTTAGGCTCAGGTTACAAAGTTGAGAAAATACACTAAGAATAGTAAAACTGTTCCATTGGAGGAAAAAAAAAAAAGCTAAATCAACTGGACCACACCTTCATCACTTAAAAGCCCAATTAAAAAGAAAAAAGGAAGAAAAGCCCTCCAACCGCCATCCCACCAGCCCCACCACCCTCCCTACCCAAACTATTCTCAATAACTCAGCATGATGTGAGGGTCCTATTTTGCTCTGAAGCTCTCCCATGTAAAATGCAGTCCTGAGCACTTTCATGTTATATCCATGTCAATATTGCACCTTATTAGGTGGTTCCTGGTGACATTCACCAAGAGCCAGAAACTATCAATGACAGCCAGGTGTACTCACAGACAAGGTGGGATGCTTGGCCTCTTGGCATGATGGAGAAGAGCTGTGGGTGTGTGTGTTGGCACTGTGAAGAAAGCTGGCTTGGACAAGGTATCTGCACTGTCTTTGGGTGTCTGTGTAGATTAAACCCTACCTCCTCCCACTTGGGGATGAATCCTAGGATGAAGACATAAGGGAGAAGACTCAGGTCCTTCCCTAGATGAAAACTTTGCCCATGCTGCTGCCAACATTGCTGAGGAGGGTGGGATGAGGTCCCCATCCAGCCTGCTACAGGGGCTGGGGCATCAGGAACAGGAGCGATTTGTCCCAGTAGGGAAAAGGCAGAGTTAGGGATGGCAGGGACAGATCGTGAGGTCAGTGAGACTGTCCTTGTGGCTTTGGGCTCCTCTGCTTCCTGAGATGACATTACAGCACTGGTATTTGCTGAGATGTTTGGCAGCGTGTCCCCAGTAGCTCATGAAAAGGCTTTGTACGAGGGGACAGCGTAGGCTGCCTCGCAGAGAGGCTGCCTTCCCACAATGCCAATTAAGTATAATCTCAGTGACTCGACTGTCTTTTTCTGGGACTGGAGCCGTTTAGCCCACTCAGAGGCATTTTGTGCCCTCGTCGTTGAGTCCAGTGGAGCTGAACATAGTCCTTGTTTTTCCTATCTCAAACAGAGCTGAGATCACCAATCTCCCATTTAGCCACTCTTATATTTAGCACTTCCTTCTGCAGCTTCACCACCCTCTGCTCCTCCAGGAGAGCAGCTTCCAGCACTTTAACACGCTTGCAAATGAAAGAAGAGCCCAGCAAAGCAAGAAAATAGACTGAGCATCATTCCCTCTCTCTCCATGCAGCTAAACATAGTCAGCATTACTGTGCACTCCTTACTCCTTCTGAGCAAAAGTAAATAAAATACAAAAGCATCTTCTTTACAAAAGGCAGCACCATCTTTCCTTGTGAGATTGACCTTGGGGAGCTGCACACTTGTGCTGAGCACTGCTGGGTTGCACACTATGGGTGCTGGCCTCTGCACCTCCTGGAAGAGGTGTGCACTCTTCATTACTTTGTTTCTTTGTGGGTTGCTTTCTTTATGTCTTCTTTACTTCTTTAGAGTGCTAGCTGTGTAGGGAATAGGGTCGGAAATTGTCCCAGAAATTTGTGACTTAGTATATATTGGCTGCTAACAACACTACAGGTTTTCCACTGTTTAAGAAGGTGTAGCTCCACCCCTGAGGAATAACTCCAAGCTCAAGGACAAGTGGAACAAAGAATAGAAATTATTTTTTAAATAAAACTATATGCTGCTCTCAACAGGTGGGAATAGGTCACGGCACATCGATGTGCTGGTGACCTGTAGCCTGTCTCCTGCAACTCCAGCTGGTCAGATGCAGGGGCTGTGTGTCCTGGGTGAAACAGGAGCTACCTATCCTCTGACCCCAAAGTCAGCCATGACTTCACCATGGCCCTTCACCTAGCTAAGAATAGATTGATAGGTGCTGGAATGGCTTGCCCAGAGAGGTGGTGGAGGTCCCATCCCTGGAGACATTCAAGGCCAGACTTGATGAGTATCTGAGCAGTCTGACCTAGTTAGAGGTGTCCCTGCTGATTGCTGGGGTGTTGGACTAGATGACCTTTGGAGGTCCCTTCCAACACAATATATTCTATGATTCTGTGAATAGGGCACCATGGCACCATCAGTGTGGCCGCAGAACAAGAGACACAGCACTGGGTCATGTGAGGATGTGGTTTATCTGAGACTTTTTTCATGAGAAGCATCTTTTAAGAGTGGTAGGTATTAATGGAGACCTGGGCTATAAGCATGACAACACAGCATGTCATGTCAGAACATGAATGAGCTCCAGCGGTGAGGAGCATGGTGCTAAATCCTAACAGTGGAGATCTCCCCAGCCCCTCCTGGTTAGGGCTGGGGCTTGCTTTTGAGACAATCATCTTTTTATTGTGGAGGCACCTCTCTCTCCTGCAGTCTAAGTGCAAAAATATAATCAGAATTCTATTATGCCCATAACTTGCCTATGTGATTTTATACTTTCTTTATACTGGTTGATGGATTGCTCTAATGATTATGTTGACATTCATTTAATGGTACTCACTGGCACTTTCATTTAATAAAAGTCTTTTCTCACTTTGAACTGAAGCGCGTTTGCAAATGTGGCCTGTGGTGGTTTGCATTTGCTTTATTATTAATTAAAAGTAAACGTCTTTCTTGAGAACATTTCATTGCCATGCAAATGGAGCTAACACCTTCAGATACATTTTTTCCATGTTTTATTTCTTTAAATGAATTGACTCCTAAAGTCTGATGAAGTAAGAATTTGAATAACTATTTTTAAAAGGTAGAATTCACTGATAAGGTCCAGATAAGCAGTTCAGATTCTTATCATTTCAATTTAACTACCTTGGCTTATTTAACTAGGGGGGAGAAAGCAACTTGCAATTCAACAAGAACAGCTTCTCCAGAGGTTTTCACTTATGTTAGTCTTGGACTGGGTTCAAACGCCGTGAGGATGCCTTTATCCTGTCAGCACTTCCATGCTCTGAGCCTTGTATTGACTTTTCAGCCCATAGGAGCCTGCTGAAGCAGTCCTTGTCGCTGTAGCTGTGTCCAAATCTGCAGAGCCAGTTTTTCAGGGTAAGTTCACCTGGGGATGCTCAGGACTGCTTGCCAGCCTCAGCTGTCTGTCTTGTACTTGCATTCTGATGACAGGTACCTAAGGAAAATTTCTGCTGCCAAGCTGTTTCCTAAGGAATTCACCTCAATTGGATGCTCAGTTTTTGAAATTCGCTGAAATTATCTTTTCCAGATGAAAATCCCATGCTTTTGTGTTTGTGTGTGGGATTCAACTCCTTTTCTCTTCTTGCTCTAATCTCCCAGATGGGAGTTACTACTTTTATCATTTTTCCTTTCCTTTCTTTATGTCTTTCTGTATTTTTCCTTTATTTACTGACTGCTACTCCCATCCTGAACTACCAAAATGACCACTTGTTCAGAGGTCCCCATAAGACTCAATTTCCCTATGATGTCTGCAAAAGGAGGTGCTAAAAAAACCCCACTTAGCTAAACTGAAGCTTCATCTGCTTCCTTCATTTGTATTTCCATATGCCAAAGTCTTGTCTTTGAAATTTTTTGTCTCCTGAGCCATGTCCTATTTTTCATGCCTTGGGGAAAGTTGAAATGAATAAGCAAGTGATTAATCACAATTTTTTTTAAAGCCATAATTGAAGGATATATCTCCCATGACAAAAAAACCTCTTCTTTCATTTGACTTAGAAGTTTCTAATGAGGAATGATGAGAGATACTAGTGTAAGGATGTCTGAAGCTGAGATGTCACAATGACTCACTAAACTTTTCGCTAGCAAAAGACAGCAGCCTCCCCTGTGAGAGTGGGGAACATGCTGAAATGGAGCCTTCCTCCTTGTGATTTCCAGTGACTATTTGGTTTGCCTGCCTATTCTGTGTCCTGAGAGACTCTTACTAAGCCCCATGATTCCTCTTTCCTTTCTGTCCAGTTTCCACTGATGAACAGCAAAGCATGAAGGCTCCTGGGCCCTGGCCATGTCTCCCCAGTTTGGCACCAGTCTGCTGCAGGGCAAGTGGGAGCAAGGAGCAGAGTTGAGACTCCACTCAGCTCATGTATCCCACTACTGTGCAATCAATGACATGATCCTGTCATTTTATGTGCAAGCCACAGGGAAGCACCCTGTCTTGACATAAGAAGGCAGAGTCATACCACTCTCTTAGATGGGTATGAATTACCTGCGTACAGAAGAGCCCAGGCTGCAAAGACTATCAAGAGATGGTTTGCAGTGAAGGCACTGAGACAGCAGCACAGCTTGGCCTCACAGCCATTGGTTTATTGTGGCTTTGGGCAGTTTCTTGTTGCTAGTGAAAAGCCTGGCCCAATTTTTAATCAAGGAAAGGTGAAAGGTGTAATCTCAACACCTAAAACTCATGTACCTGTAAGCCATGGTTAGAGATGCCTTTGTTGCTTAGCTGCTACCTGGCTCTCTGAGCACCCACAAAACCAAAGGCTTTAGTGCTCAGTACCATGGAAAATCCCCGTGCTTTAATTTTAAGCACTTAATCATGAGAAATGGGGCCAAAACATTGGGAACAGTTAGCACAGTGGCCTGTAGCTTGCCTTTCCTTTCTGAACACAGAGCTCCCTGTGCACAGGAGTGCAGTGGTCACAGATGAGGGAAAGAGTGTCTGCTCATCTGCCCATCATCAGGGACTGCTTTTCCAGGCATTTTTAGCTGCTGTCCACACAGCCTTTGTTGTCTCATTCCCAGGGCTGCTTCCAGAGCCAGCAAGCAGCTTGGCGAGGGGGAGGTAAAGCAGCGGGAGGGTTCCTCATGGGATGGGGGAGGGAGGACAGCTTCTCCGCTGCCTGGTTGTTTATAAACAGAAAGTCTGGTTTAGAAATCCAAAATAGCTATGGAAACTTTTATTTCAGCTTACACCTAAAAAAAAAAACCACCCCAACCCTCTGAATCTCAGGCTTTATTCTCAGCAAAATTCCTTGCACAATCATTAAAAAGTTTGGGTTGTCTGCACCCTTAAGCAAGAAATCTGCTGTAGCTACTTGTGTAAAAAGGGGGTCTATGTCTCATGCAGTGGAGAAGAGGGAGCAGCAGGGAGGAGATGAGCATGCCAACCCTGCAGCCATCTGCACCTCATGGAGCCACCACACCAGGACAGCAAGAACATGGGAGAAAAAGCACTTGATGCTGCAGGAGAGTCAGCAGCACCAAATATTATTTATTGATGAGCTCGATGTATTTAATATAATGCAGTTGTTTTCTGAAACAGATGTCAGGATAGCTTGTTTAATATTGATTTTCCTGTGCTTTTACCCAGATGTTTCTCTGTCTCTGCAATGAGTTTCCAATGCTGTGCAGCCATTTCCAGAGCATTTCAGAAAAACCTTGTGGAACAGATTCCCTCCTGCTGTTGTGTTTCTGTAGGGTCTGGGGGTTGCCATCAGCATCTGATGAGCTGATCCACCACTCGGGGTTTATACCTAGGGAAATTGGGAACTAAATGGCTGCAGAGCACCAACGTTAGTTTTAATAACTGTTTAATAACAGCTACCTCAACACGACATGAACAAAATTAGTGATTTGATTTTCTGAGATCTACTGACATCTTGAGGAAAATCTTACATGGGTACCATATAGACACACATTCAGCATTTCAAACTCCAGCACTTCTGCCCAGTTTCCAAGGATAATGTCATATGTGCCGTTTCTCCCATTTATGGCTGGATTCACAACAAACATGAATAAGCTGCTTTCACCTTTGTCTCCAGGCACTCTATCTGCAGAACACCACCCCACTGTTACGATAGATGCTCTCTTAACTCTGGCCACCACCCGCTGACTCACCCCTGCTGCCCTGTCTTGAGGGACACACCAACACTGTGTTTTTGTCTTTCCTTTTGGGAATGATCTCTGTGCTCCATCTACAGACTCTCTTCCACAGGTTTTTCTCCCTTTGCAGCTCATCCTTCTATGTTCTTGGACCACAGGCTGGAAGCAGAGATAAGATGTCCACTGACCACCTTGAGGGTGGTTTCCCCTGGATGTTCATAGGAGTGGGGGTTTCTGAACAAGGTTTTCCAGAAAAAAAGACCCAGGATGTGAAGTTTCAGACTTGCATCCACTTCTGTGTCTTTTCCAGTATCACAAGCATTTTCCTGTTTATTATTCTGCAATTAACCCTAACCTAGTGAATTCCAAACATTCAAGCTTGAGTAGAAAACAACTATTTGCTTTCAGTAGTAAAGGGTCATGGTAGCTTTATAACCACTCTGGATATTTAAAACTTCTGGAATCTGGAGTACCTCGGTTCTTATGACTTTGGCTTTTATTCTGTCAATTAGTGATGATTAACTGAACTACGTGAGGTGACTTGGATTTCCTGCTCTTTGTGTCACAGGGGCTGCTGGATCCCAATAATCTTCCTTCCATAAGCAGACATGATTGGCCATCACACACAAAGACTATTACTTTATAGATCTATATTGGATTTTTATTTTATTTTATATTTTTACCTTGTGAAACATCTGGGAGAGGATAATCTGCTGTATCCAGCCATGACTTCTAGGGGTATATCTGCATTTCTACAAAGGCAATAAATATTTTTTTTCTGCAGAGTTAATTGTCTGCTGGCCACGTACTAACTTATTTTAAATATATTCCTTAGCACCTGTGCAGCCAGCTCACCTTGGCAGAGATCAGATTAAGGTCTCAGAGCTGAGACTTTTTTCCATTGGCCAATCTGCAACCTCCTCCCTGGGTACAGAGACACATTCACAGAGCTGTGGTTGCTGCAGTGTTACTCTGTTTCTCTGCTCTGTCATCACTAGGACTCAAAATAAGGTAAAACCAAAACCAAGGGTATTTAGCTGTATTTCCAATGCTTGAAAAACATGGAGTCACAGAGCAATTTTTGTTTTGGTAGCACTGTCCTGGGGCACCTGTGAGGTGGTGCTTAGTAGAAAGAATCATTTTCACTTTACAGACTCAGGCACCTAAGCTGACAGCCAAAGCTTGTTAAGGGGGTAAAACTGGACAAGCAGTCCCATCTTGACTCCCACCACACTCCTCAGGACTACTTGTGGCATTTTTGGTAGGTGACAGAGATTTCTTGACACAAAGACATCTTGACACTGGGACTGTCTGTGCTCATGTCCACTTTCATTCCCTCTGCCAGTCACATCCTCTACCTTTGGGATTAAAATGAAGCCCAGAACATCACCTTCCTGTTTTCTGCAACCTGGATTTCATTGTAGGAAATCTGGAGGTGTCACAGCTCTGGACGTGACTGCACAGCATTGGAAACCCATTGCAGAGACAAAGAAACATCTGGGTGAAGGCACAGAAAAATCAATATTAAACAAGCTATCCTGACATCTGTTTCAGAAAACAATTGCATACTGTATAGTGCAGTGCACACTATTTTCTTTTAAAGTTAGGGTAATAAATAGGGAGAGGAGAAAAAAAAAGACTGGCTACACATTAACTTTTATAAAGTGGATTAGCTCAGTCCAACCCTAAGCCAATGAGTTTTGTTTCCTGCAGGATCTTAGATCTGGGACTCTTCATAAGCCATCTGTAATGTGCTGTTAATGACTTCTGTAAAGTTCTTTGTAAAATGAGGAAAAAAAAGGATGCTGATGCCTCACTGTTCCCATTTTCATGATTCTACAGGCACAGCCTCCCACAGAAGTGAGGTCTTCCCTGGCTTTTATCATCCAAGATTACCTTAGCGTTATTGAGTTAACAAGATCTGACAAGATCACAGCACAGGGCAGTATACCTGCAGGTAAAACAAAGGTCGCTTTGGAGTAATTTTCTCACAGTCTGGAGCACATAAATGTTCAACTCTTAGAGATTTTTCTGTGGCAAGGGGAGACTGGTAGCTCAGTAAATGCAGTTGTGCCTGTTTGATGGAGTCATGCTTGGATCACCCCCATGGGCTGCTGGAAGCCCAGTCTGAGTCCATTTATAAATCACCACCAGCATCACCCTATATTGTATTGGGAAATGAGTTAGTGGCCAAGATAATTTAGCAACCAGCTGTCAGATGCAGGAGAAGTGAGCACAAAACCAACTCATTCTTGTAACCCAAAAAGCAGTGAGAATTTATCTTAGCAGCACTCCTGTTAAAAACTGAAGGGTCCACCATGATCCACTGTTAATGGCAAAGAGCTGCCTGTACTGCTCAGATGAATATTGCTCTCCAAGCCTCACTGGTCCCTGCCAGAGCCACCCAGGGTTAACAGACTCTGGTTAGATCAGGTATCTCCAGAGGACCACCTAGTCTTACATTATGGACTTCTGTATATGCTTGCTCTGATTTTCCACTGCTTGTACCCATTTACATTCCCTCCAAGAAGATCTCCACTGAAGTCATCTTGCTACTGTCCACTACTGTCCAGTTTCTCAGGCTCTTGATAAGGCCCTGACTTAGGTCAGATCTTATTAAGAACATCTTTAGGCCAGATGTCTCTGTTTATTGCAGGAAGGTTGGACTAAATGACCTTTAAAGGTCCCTTCTAACCCAAACTGTTCTATATTTCTATCATTCTACAGTAAGGCATTTTCCTATTTAATTTTCTCTCCAAGCTATCATATCAGTGCTTGTTCAATAGAATAATACATTTAAATAACCACACAAAATGAGAATGTCACTCAGTTACAGCAAATTAGGTAATATAAGCTACTTTTTCTTCCCTCACTGGGAGCACTAAGAAGACAGAGTTGTGACACTTGCATTACCAAGTTCTTCACAGAGCTCCTGGCTCCTGCCTTCCTACCTCTAACATGCCCCACCTCTCTTTTAGCTCAACAAATCACAAGCTGTTTTGATCTGGGGCAGCAGTTTTGGGCTGGTTTGGTGCTGGTTTTTTTTTTTCTGGAATTTTTTTCTGTGACCTCCCATATATCTTGGCTATGATTCTCTGAGATCTTTCTGTCAGCTGCAGACTTTGTCATTCAGAGAGTCAGACTGCAAATTTGCAACACCTGTTTTCTTGAGCCAAAAACTGAATGAAGATAAACAACAGCCACCATCACTAGTGCCTGGTCTAGGTGCAAACAACAGCACCATAATTACCAGGACCCTCTGAGCCCCCAGGTTTAGCAGAAACTCTGGTACCCAGCAGTACAGAGTGACACTAAACCAAGCTGCATGTTAAGCTAGTTGCTGCAGTATGCTTTATCTATCTCCTCTTTATCTTTCCTACCACATGCTCTAGTGTAAAGAGATGTGACTGGTTGGATGATTATTTATTACGACCTCTAGAGCACTAGCACTTTGGAGCACAGCACCCCAGGGTTTTAGGAGGTGTGCAGGAGGTCCCTACCTCAGAAAGCCCATGCTATAAAACATGGGGTAATGGATAGATAGAACAAGGAGATTGGGAGGCAGCGAGATAAACCAGTGGGACAGGTTTGGGCAGCACAGTCAGCAGGTAATCTCAGCACACCAGTGTAATTCTGGGGGGACTAGTGCTGGTGAAGGAGTGAGGAGTAAAGGGGTGAGGTTACCTTTGGGATGTTTCTGAACAGGGAGTCCTGTTTAGTCTCTCCTGTGAGATACTGGTCTGTGAGGGAAGGAGCAAGCTGATAGAAAATGGGCTGGGGTTTTGCTGGCAGCACAGCAGCACCTGAGAGATGGGATGCTCTGAAGGCCATGGAAGCCAAGACAAGTAGATACAAGCAAATTCCCATGCAGAGACCTGCCTTGTAGATCTTTTTTCACTCTGAGGGTCCAGAGTGTCTGGCTCCAGCAATCTGCAGGGCTGTAACACTGACTGTGGTTTCCCCCTCCATCTCTCCTTTAATTTTCCTTCCTTCCTTTGTGCAAATAAAGAAAATGCACTGGGAATTCTTTTGAAGACAGTATGGTTGGGCTTTGTACTGGAATTTCATAAGGAAGATTATGAGATATTTTAAGTTGTCTTTAGAAAAAAAAAAATCTTTGAACCTTTCATCATAATGCATTTACCTCTAGAATACACAGACTTTGCATTCAAGAAAAGCACTTTACAGGGAGAAAATTAAATACATAATGACTTGCAGGAGACCAGGAGACTATATCCTGAGGAGTTTTACTGTGGGCTAGCACCATGGAAATTAAAATATTCACATAGTCTTGACCTTGATTTTGGCGTTTCTGTGTCATGGCATAGAACAATTGAGTTAGTAGGAGTATTTTATTATTGTCCCCTATAAATGAACTAGAAGCAGAATGCTGTAGATCAGTATCACTTGTAATGGTGTAGTTGGTAGAGGAGAAAATTGTGTTTCAATATTTCACTTCAATTATAAGAGCTCTTATTGCCTTAGGTGAGTGTGGTAAAAAAAAATTGCATAATGACAGGTTATTGTGCAATGGGCTGTAAAACCATCAGACAAGGGTGTAAGCTGCTATTATTTTTTTTTTTAAGTGAAAACTAACTGAATAAAGTGCCTGAAGTCTTTTTCTGTTATTTTCTGATGTTCCTCTGAATACTTTCTAATACATGCTGAAGATGTGATGTAACTTCAGTTAGTAAAATACTCTTGTACTTATATGAAGAAAATTGTTATGTACAATTGGATGAGTCACATCAGTGAGGAAGGCAGGAAACTCCAAATACAATGTATAACACCATACATCAAAAAGTGATAGTAAAAACTGAGACGTGCTTCATGGAGAAGGTGGCTACTGAGAGGACAGATGACATTTTTCTTATACTAAAGATGCGGTGGTACCAGCATGGTCTTGGTTAAACATTTATTAAACTAACAAAGCTGTCTTTAGAAAGGAGGAGCTTGCATTAGGTTGGTCTAAGGTGCCTTTACACCTGTGTATCTATGGCCACAGTGGTACAGTGCATTTGGTTAAACTCATTTCAAGAGCACAGCAGATGTTAGATCAGGTAACCTTGAGATCTCCTCTACTTTCTCTATTACTGCCTTTTGCAGTGATGCTTTGCAGAACAAATGAACAACTGTGTACTCTGTCAGCCAGATAATTATATACAGAAGATACTCTAAATGCTGTGGCTTTGGGAGGCTTCTTGGTAGATAGATGCAGGGCTACATGTGAAATTAAATGACTTGAAAAGCACACTGCTGCACAAGTCTAAGGCAGAGCAGGAAATCACACTGCCCACCTTTTGATCACCTTTGGATATTTCCTGTCACTGTAGCAGCAGAGGCAGTATTGCTATAGGAATTCCTTGGTTTTTGTCATGCTATCCCTTTAGCCTAGAGCAAAGCATGCAGACTCTGAAGTTATGGGAAATACTTACCAAGGCAGGTCATGGATTGGGTCATCTCCCTTACTTTGTCTCTCTTAGGAGAAATGTGTCCAGATCTGCCAGGAAATCAAGGGAGCCCAGGTTGAGCTCAGGTGTTGAAGGAGGTGATCCCTCGAGGCTACCTACCCAGAGAACAATGTGTAGTCACGCAATAATGCCTGGAGTTAATGGTTTTAGTAGGAATACAGTAGAAAAAAAATCTACTGGTTTGAAATTGCACGGAATAGTACCATAATCATATGAATTTGCCATGGATCCAATTACAGGTTAGAGTTCCTTGCTAATTCATGCCTCATAAAATAATGAAAATAGCACTGAGGCAACAGCTCTATCTCTTCTGAGTCACTACTTCAGTTATTACATATCTGAATGCTGTGAATCAGAAATTACACTGGGATTTAGGTCTCTAACAAAACCAGTGTTCCTGTATTTAGTTGCCATCGTGCCAGACTTGCCTTTCTCTGTTGGTACATGTTCCACGAGGCCTTGCTTTAACATCTGTACAACCAGTTCCTATGCAAAATTTTGAGTTATAAATAAAACATGTAATATATGTGTGTGTATGTGTGTTTCTGCAGACCTATATGCACATATATAGGTTTTGCTACCTTGTGAAATTCCAAATGCTTTTAAAGACAAGCTGCTTTGCTTTGGTGGCATATGCTGCAGGCAGGCAGCTCTATAATGGAGAGAAGGAGTGATTTCTGCAGCTCTGTTTCACCCTCTCTGCAGGCACAATTCCTCCCTGCCAAAGGGGTTGGTTGCCCATGGACTGCTGCTCCCTGAGTGGAAGTCAAACATTACACCAACTGTTTCCTATCAAATGATACCTGTCAGCAGAATTCTGATACCTGCCAGCTTTTAATCCTTTTTTTTTTTTTTTCCCCTGCTACTGTTTATGATGTGTTTTATTTTGGTGTAAATGTTTCTCACCTGATGTTCAGATTCACTTCTGCACTAGCATCACAGCACCTAACCTCTGATACCTGCCACGTGACTGTCTGCAGCCAAACAGACCATTCCAAATGGATTATAGATAAAAGAGAGAACCAGGCATCTTCTGACCACATTGCTGGCCTTTCTGTTTAGCCATCTGTTTGAGGATGAGATGTACCACAGCCCCAGTCCTCTTCCCTGTGCTGACAAGCTCCTCGTGGTAGATGAATGGAGACAATAGTAGTTAGTGTTACCTAAGATATACAAGTCTGGATTTAGAGATGAATCTCCCACTCTGCTACTGAATTGTATTGATTTGCTTTCATACACTCTTTCTTATCTGAACTGTTATAAATGGTTTCTCAGTGTCAGATTTGCTTTGCTTTTCACAGAATCACAGAATGTTCAGGATTGGAAGGAACTTCAAAAGATCATCTAGTCCAACCCCCCTGCCAGAGCAGGATCACCTAGATCAGCTCACATGGGAAGGCATCCATGTGGGTTTTGAGTGTCTCCAGAGAAGGAGACTCCACAACCTCCCTGGGTAGCCTGTTCCAGGCTCTGCCACCCTCATTGTGAAAAATTTTCTCCTTATGCTTACACGGAGTCTCCTGTGTTCCAGCTGCACCCATCGCCCCTTGTCCTGTCACTGAGCAGACC
>JANHGL010017465.1:18359-30574 GCA_024611195.1 Ceyx melanurus
TTTTCTCCTTATGCTTACACGGAGTCTCCTGTGTTCCAGCTGCACCCATCGCCCCTTGTCCTGTCACTGAGCAGACCCTGGCTCCATCCTCCTGACACTCACTTTTTACATATAAAACAAAATATTTACATTATAAAACATTGTTGAGGTCACCTCTCAGTCTCCTCCAAACTAAAGATTCCCATCTCTCTCAGCCTTTCCTTGGCAGGAAGATGTTCCACTCCCTTCACGCTGGACTCTCTCAAGCAGCTCCCTGTCCTTGAACTGAGGGGCCTGGAATTGGACACGATATTCCAGAGGAGAGTAGAACCTCTCTGGACCTACTGACCATACCCCTTCTAATAAACCCCAGGATGCCATTGGCCTTCCTGGCCACAAGGGCACATTGCTTTTGATGGATACACTTTTACTTTCCAGTGACAGAAAACCCTCTGGACTGCCTGTGACTATGAAAGTCCTCAGTCTCACCACTGAAAGAGACAGCAGTAGCTCACTTGCCTGTACAGCAAAGCACTCCCAGAAATAGCAGGCTTATTTGGTAAAGGGTGGTTTTGGTAGGCGGGGAAGGGAGAGACATTTCAAGGCAATTTTGTATCACTAGATATTTAGGTTCTGAAATATCTTTATCCACTTTGGGAATGTACTTCCTGTTTTGACTTGCACTCTAAATATATGTAATTTTTAAATTACAGGTTTACGTCAAGAGAACAATTTAGTCAAGTATTACTTTCTTTGGAGAACACATCCTTGTTGCTACTCATAAATTATGGCATGCATTCAGGCATAAAGAATGTACGGATCTATTAATCAAAAACCCATGATTCACATTATGAATTCTCTGAGGGAAACAGCTCTTCTGGATGGGGGGAAAACTGATACAAAGCTGTCAAAATGCATGGCAGAGGAGGTCTGATTGGTGGTGCAGGGAGCTGCTGGTTGGAAGGGACATCACAGGACAAGAGAACATGGCAGAGATTTTGGAGGATCCAGTCCATGCCTTGACGTAACCTTTCTGCACAGCCCACCCGTGGTCAGGACATCTTTCAGCCTTCTGTGTAGAGATCTTCAGATGCTGACAGCTAGGGGAAACAAACTGGGAACCTTACAGGGTGCAGAAAAATCAGCCAGATTTCAGAGACTTTCTGCCACTCCAGCAGTTGGAAACTGAAATTTGGCCTCTGCTACCAGGATGTCTCTGTGCTGCATCTTGCTCTCAGCCCAGTATTGGAAAGAACCAAATAGAAAGCATTGTGGGTGTCCTGACATTCAAACTATATTTGTTGCAGATAATACTTTAAGACACAGGTTTGCTCACTAGAGACTGTGCCTTGGGTATGTCTCTGACCTACACCTCTTTCAAAGGCTGACTGCTGCCTAATCTCTAGACAAGGACAGGGCAGGTTAGGGGTGCAGTGGCACTGGGATTTTGTTCAAGGAACAGCCTGCTGCAGTCATAACAATATGATACTGGAGTAAGCTATACTCCAATTTCAAGTCTATGAGAGCTGAAGCTAAGGGGCAGGAAGGACATAGGTGGCCCAGAGACTGCTGATTTTTTATTTTTTTTTCCCCAAAACTCAGCTGGAGGAATAAATCCAAAACTCTATTCTGAGGTTCTTCTCCAGTCAAAAGGTTGGATGGATTTGTTTCTTGGGGAATTAATCTCAACAGCTCTCATCATGAGAAGAATTTCCCACTAAAACTAATTTTTTACATGTGTTTTCTAGTGGCTGTTGTACCTCTTGAGGTTTATAGAGATCCGTTGAGTAACATCATGCTGTGGCATAAAATTAAAGCACCATTGTATCAAACCACTTTTTGATTGTATTGAAAGATGTCTTAAAAGGCACAATTACACACTCTTCTTAATACTGAATGGGGCATATCTGTATGAAATTCAAATTGCTTTAAAAAAAATGCATTTTTGTCTCCCTTAAAAATTACTGTAATAAAAACTGAGGCTGTCCCAAGGAACATACACTTGTGTTGGTATTCTGTCCATCAGCAAGAGGCCTTGAATGCAGCCTCTGCCTTCCTTTCAGGCTGGGAATGAGATTCTGAGGTAGCCTCTTTGTAGGCTTAACTCTGCAAGTTTTAAACTTCTTGATGCAACTCCTTCCATGGAAGTTAGTGTATAACTTGTACTAGTGGCCTGGCTGTGTCATTCTGCTGCAGCAGCCTTGTGGAAGGAAGGAGGTTAATGTACACATATCTATCTATCTATCTATCTATCTATCTATCTATCTATCTATCTATCTATCTATCTATCTATCCACCGTGAAGTGTAACCTAACCCTCAGTTCCAAATTTTGAAGCAATCTGCACATCCTACACAAACCTGCCCCAAAGAATATTTGGTTCTCAGTATAGAGGATAACAACATCTGTTTATGACCATTGTGGTAAAGATAAATTGCCATAAGAGTTTGGCAATGAGTTTTGAGTTTTCCCCATTAAGCTGATTCAGCAAAGCTAAAATGAAATGGCCTGTCAGAGCATGCCAAGGGGAATCATTTACTGCTCACAGAGATTGCAAAGTGTCTCTTTGTTTGTTTTCCTCAATATCTCAGGCCCAAAGCTTTCAGGACCATAATAAACAACGCCTTGTTATGTTTATGCAAAAGAAATTAAAATTACTGTGCACAGCTATAAGTCACTGGTATGGCTATCACTCACAGACCAGGCCTCAGCCCCAAATGATTTTGGCTGAAGAAAGCTCTGCAGTTAATGTATCCACCCTTCTGCTCCTCAGCGCTGTGAAATCTCTGAACCAGGGTCAGGGTATCACTGGTAGGACAGGATGTGCTGAGACCCTTGCTGAGCCCACCCACACTGCAGCAGCCTTGCGGCTAGAAGATCCTCCAGCTTCCTCCACTTACTTAATCTTTTTCATATCATTATACATCCCCTTCAGAGCCAAGTTCCAAAAACAGTGCCCATCCTTTTCCTTTTCAAGTTGGTAATGTTCTTTAGTCCGGCACATACACACATCTCAAATGGTTCCAGCTGTTACGAATTATAGCACAGAAAATACTTAAAAAAGGAAAAAAAAAAAAAAGTGAATGGAAGATCAGCACACAATCCAGAGAGTGAGGGAGTAAATGTTTCTCATTAGTGATTAGATCTTTCACATGTTTTCCTGCATACTTGTGTTCCTTGATCTAATTTGACTTGGGTTGGACTGGAACGTTTTCAGATCATTTTTTAAGAGCCTTGATCTTCTGTGAGGTCATCTTGATTGCTTTTTTTGTTTGAAAATTGAACTTTGCAAACTCTCATTTTGTCTGGAAAGGATACTTACATGCACATCTTTGGCCTGAATTTCAGGTTTATAGCAGCAACAGTGCCTGCAGTAAAGACCAACACTCTTGCTAAGTCTCAAGTAAAGACCAACACTCTTGCTAAGTCTCAAAGGATAAGTGATGATTAAGAGTTACCTGAGACTTTTGCTGTCCTAAGTAGTATCAGTTCCAACTATTTTTCCTTGGGACAGATTCAGTTTTGTATTAAGATATTTCATATGTAGAACAAAAGTTTCTTTTCTGTAAGTATGTCAACTAATCAAGAGGTCAAAGAAACGTTGTTCTTTGAGTATCCAAAAGAGATTACAGCTGCCAGGGAAAATAAATTAATTCTTATCATGTTGAATTGTTATAGTCCTGCATGATGGCAAGTTTTCTGATACTGTTGATCTGTTTGAAATGTGTTACGGATTTCTACATCTAATAATAAGCAGCCAAAGTGTTGAATACCAGATTGGATAGAAGCAGAATTGGTACAGAAAGGAAAATATGTCATTCACAAAATACGAAATCTATGCCTAAAGACAGTTGTTTGCATTTCTCCCGTTATTGGTCCCCAGCCTTCAAACCTGTGTTTTGTTCATTGAAATATCTCATCCGACAGGCTGAGCTGTGCTGATGCTCAAGCAATATAATGAATAGTAAAATAAAGCCAACTTCTAGGAATATATTAGAACTGTTGCCAAACTCTGCTGAGATCAAACTGCTAAAATTAACAAGTGTATTGTTTTCCTCAAAAACATTATCCGTCCTGAAAATATAGTTCAAGACAGTTGTGTTTAAACCTGTAGGCTTGGGCCCATTTCTCATCCCGTTAACACTGATGTAATTGACATCAGAAGTTGGCTTGCATTGTGCTTACACTCCATCTCTGTGCTATTAGCAGCAACTACAATAGAACTGAGGGCAATTTTGGGGTATGTTCTACTTTACGTCATATCTCCATGACAATGTCTCTCAGCAAGAGAGACATTTCTTCTGACTGTCTGCATGAAAAAGTAGAGACCAAATTAAACACCAGCCAGAAAGAAGCTTACATATATTACAGCTGAATTTTAAAATGTTTCATTGGCTGCAGCTTTTCTTTGTGAGAAACATTGCACTGTCTGTAAGCAATTTTTGCTTCAACCACAAAGAATACATTGGTGCACAGAAAATTTCTTTCAGGAATGGCTAGTTAACCTAGCAATTTAAAACTGCTCTGAGTGCAGTGTGGGAACAGTAAATAACCTTGGTTTCTGCTTTTCTAAATCTGTTACAGGAAAGCTCCATGATCTGTTAACTCCTTAGTCTGTGGATAACACTGGGGTTTTGTGGAGACAAAACTGGGGGCTTCTCATGTCTTCTGCCAATGCCTTCCTACGAGCCCAGATACAAAGGCCAGACAAGCCATGGACTTGGACAATAAATGCCAGAGGGTGCCAGTCTGCTTGTGTGCAAACTGGCTGGAGTTTTTTGATTATATTGCAAATAAAAACTCTGGGACCTAGGAAACAACATAATGGTTGAGGCTGAAGACCATATAACCTGGGAAACCACACCTTTCTCAAACATTACCCAACTTGCTGTACAATTATTGTACCTGTCAGCTCACTGTTAGGCACCCAGCAGCATCTCCAGTGGTATTGCGAGGCAGCAAGCACAGGGTTCTGCAGATGCAAACAGATAACTTGGCTTCTCTCCACATTTGCATACATTTAAATATTCATGCACATTCAAATGCACTCCTTTACCAATGGGCCCAGCACAGAGCACCCCTGATGATTCACTGGCAGAACTTCACACCATTCTTGCTCACTGGTTTTCATGAGGTCTCCTTGCCAAATGCCAAACATATTTGGCTCTGTTTTGTTGTGAGGTCTGATGAGATCACGGAAAGGAAAATGCCCTCAAGACATCGCAAGAGAAATTAACCAAAAGACTTCCTCTTGTGGAAATGCCTTAGCAGGCATGAATCAAATGTCAGCAACATGCAGATTGCAGAAAGTCCTTCCAATCCAGTGTCATATATGGATCATAAACAGCATGACAATCCCAATCTGGGTCAAAATCAGCACAGGCATGGAATAGGGCTTTTTGGATCTGGATTGGCAGAAAAGAGTCTTTGGTCTTCACTTTGAATTCAGACATCGTATGCTGGTTGTGGGTTAATTTCATTTGTTGCTTTTGTTTATTTGTTTTCATTGGTTCATTTCACACACAAAGCTTTCACATGAAAGTATCCATGACTAGTCCTTTCCCCTGTTCCTTTCAGTCATGAGATGTTCATCCTGTAATTTGACAGGAGCCATCAATCTGATAAATCATAACCTAGTGGTGGCTGAACACATCAAGTCTACCATTACTGTGACAGTGCAGTGTATCTAGACTTGAAGATTTCAAACACTTAGAAATTTCAGCTAGCAGCAAGAAGCATGAGCTACTGCAAACTCAAGCACAAATATTCTCTTCTGTGTTGGCTATCAAGTCATATGTACAGTCCTGAGTGCAGGGATCCCAAGCCCTGAACAAGGACTCTGTTAAACACCATCATTTCTTTCTTAGGCTTATCTTTTGACAAACAGAACTTCCTCAGGAGCAAGCCTTAGTGGAACTAACTCACCGAAGCACTCACAGGTCATTACAGATCTTCTCACTCCTGCATTTTGTTAAGGACTTTTTATGGGGAAAACCAACAAGACTGAAGAATAGCACAGTTAATGAAGAAGGAAAAACAGTTAGAACACAAAGCTTGTGAGCACAGAAGGTAGGACCTTCTCCTGCCCTTGTGGTCTGAGGTAAAGAGAAGGAATGACTGTGAATTGGCTCAGACATCAAGAGGTGAGATGTGAAGCTCCATAAGCATATTAAAGCACCAACACCACCACAAATAAGCCACAGCTTTAAAAAAAATATATATATGGAGGAGGTAACTTGACTGCTGCATGTAAAAGCCCAACCTCCTGCTGCCCCAAGAACATCCATGGGGATGGAGAAGGATGTATTTCTCACACCCTTCCCTAAGGAAGGTGGAGTTCAGTTCTCCATGCCCTGTGCAGAAACCAATGGGACTAAAGGTTTCTAAGGGTGAGCATCCTCCTTTCTCTCTCAGGGAGAAATACCACTCCCTTTCTCTTCAGAAATGAGGATTTCCAGTGGTCCTGTAGCACCGTGTGAGGCCCCCAGCCCAGCACACTGCTGTGTACAGCAAGCCTGACACTTCCTCCAGCCATAAATATCACCCAGCAATTCTCCCCCGGTGCTAATTCATGTGGGATGTACATCCAGTCCTGCCAATGAAGAGCATATATCAACATACATCCTGCTTCTCTGAGCAGAGCTGTTTTCTTTATCCCCAAAAGGACCAAGTAATCAGACAAGTTGAAAACTGGCCTGTTATTAAATACTTAACAACACTATCCAGCTCCTATGGACATCACCCCAAAAGGCTCCAAATCTTCACTGGTGCAAAAAATATTTTGCTGTTCCCCTCCCTGATATAATGTCTCTCAGTAACATCTGCAAAAAGGTTGTAAGTTTGCAATAGAAAACTAGGCCAGGGTTGTCAAAACATGGAATTTTAAAGTTAAGATGCTTCTCCTGTCTTTGAGTCTCACAGTGATGGGCCTTTAACACAGTATGGTCTAAAGATAGGGAATAAATCCTTTTTGTATGGCAGCAGCTCCTTCCATTGCTTTTAAAAATTGTAGTACCATGTTCTGCCACTTTTAAGTAGTAGTAGTTGAGCTTCTACAGAGATTTATGACACCAGCAAAAGCTCCACCACTGCATTTGTTAAGATCTAAACAGTAGAGATATTATATTTAGTGTCTTTAGACACACTGTTTGGAATACTGTGAAAAATACTTTGCTTTAAATTATGTTCTGTTTCTTACAGCCTTCCTTCATCTCTCATCTCCCCCATGTTATCATGCAAGGCATGTCAATAACAGTAGGAGGCACTGAAATAAAAGAGTAATCTGTCATGGATTTGGCCAGATGGCCTGTTTCTAAATAACAATGTAAAAGTGCAGGTTTCAAACCTATTAGATTGTGAATTGGAAAAACTGAATACAAGTTGAGATTACAGAGAGAGGATCAGAAAAGTCAAAGCTTTTTGTTCTGATGTTATTAAAATGAAACAGCATTTTTCTCTTTCAAAAGCTCATTTTGAAAGCCAGCAAAATTATTTTTAAAAGGTCTTATCTAATGAGTAGTAAATGAAATGTCTCATACTGGGTCAAATAAAATGTTTGTTTGATCAAAACTGGTATTTTGTTGGTTTTTTTTTTTCTCTCTCTGGATTATGTAGCTTTGCAACTATATTAACTATGCAATTACATAAATGGAAATAATCTTACTCTGATCTATAAAAGTATAGACCAAGACTAATTTCTCTAATACCCACCTACTTACTTTGGAATAATATCAAAGTATCTGGACTAGTATCCAAAAATTTGATCAACATCAGAGCATAAAATACAGTCCTGTGCACTCCAGCTAAGGCAATGAAAAAATAGTTATAATTAAATCCTTCCTTTAAGCAATATTTTCTTTTTTACTGAGTACCATTTGAAAACAGGAAGACAGACAAGAAACAGGAATTGGAAATTATTACATCTCATGCAAGACTGATTGTTAAACAAATGCATAATTCTGCTCATTGTTGTTGAGAGACCTGATGAAAACCTTCCTTCATCAATTCAAACAGTCTGTTTGGCCATGGCTACAACTCAAGTGATGTGTGTTGGCACCACTGGCACAGTGAGAAATGGTGTGTTGGGGTCCCCCAGCTGTGCTGCAGGTTGGTAGATGGCCCAGACTGGTGCTAGGCACAAATGCATTGCAATAGTGGCTGAATGACCCAAGGGGTGACCACAGGTGGAACTTGGGGCAACCTGGAGTACCACCCTTGCTGGGCTATGATTAAATAAGCAAATAAGAAGCATGGCTGACTATAAAGAGAAATTAATCTGGTATCAGGAGGAGAAAAGCAATAATAATTAGAGAGAAAAATCTACCAGTGACCCTTCAGTAGTGGGTACCTTGAGCGCTCTTTTGGTTCTGTACTTAAGTGGTATCTTCTTGTTCAGCCTTTGCCCAGTACAAACACAACACTGCCCTCTTTACTGGAGTCCTAGTGCCTTTTTTAAACCCATGTTCTCTGGTTTGATGCTTCACAAATAGGATCTCATGGTGCTGAACATGAGGTTGATGCAGGTAGCAGTAACCTTATGACCCAACAGCCACTCAAATGTCCCCAGGGGCTCCAAATGTTGTGGCAGCCAGTTTTGCCAGTATTGACACTGAAATCAGGGAAGGCAGCTTACGTACTACTCTGTACAAGAAAGAAGAGTTCAAAACAGTTTTTAAATCTCAAATGCTGCGTTCCTGGTCTTATGCTCATTTGCAAGATTAGAGAACCTTCAACATGTTTTCCCCTGGCAGAGGGTCTCTTTCAAAAAACATTTCACATCAAGACATGGCTGAAGGTTATGCTTGGATTGCATCTCTGATGTCATATGCTACTGTGATAGCAACCATATCTGTGATATACCTTGAAACAGGGAAATAGTAGGAAATATTAGATATATTGCATTCATCAAATGCATTGCTGTAATCTGCCAGGTCAAAGCAGCCTTCACTTTGGCTCACTAAATCAAATTGAATTCTAGCCTCTGATAAAAAAATAAAAAAGAAAATTTCTCCTTGTTAAATGAAAATAAAACACTAAATATTTTGCCCTTTCCATATAATTACATCTAGGAAGTTTGCAACAAAGAAGAAACCAGCAGTAAATGCAACCTTTGAGACCAGCACAGGAAGCCCTTCTGATGTCAGAAGATAGTGTTAGCAGGCATCAAACTAGACATAAAATAGATTTACCAGTCCCTAGAAATTATGAGCATCATCCTTCTGCTGTGAAAAGCGACCTCCAGTCTGAGAATTTCACCCAGGAATAGAAAGAGTTTGAATTACGAATCACATTTAGATTTCAGCAATTTACCTTGACAACTAATCCTATTATTCCATTTTTAAATTTTTTTTTTTACATATTGCTTTAGAAAAGTGTTAGAGACCAGCATGGTGTGTTACCATGACAACCAGACAGAAGTTCCCCACTGCAAACACACGCTTTCTCTCTCCTTTATGGGAGCCTTTTAAAGAAGAAGAGCTTCAAACTATTTCTTTTTTTTTTTTTTAATTTTCTCTATTTTGGCAACATGGGATAATCTGCTTCACAGGTTGGCTCGAGGCCTGCCAAAGGCACTCACCATTGTTGTCTGATGATGTCTGACAGCCTTTCCTAGAAGAGGATGAGTCCTTCAGCCTCAGAGGCTTGCTTTCTCTTGACACAAGTAGTGACTCAAGGGACTCTAAATGAGCCATGAGCAATCTGATGGTCAGCTTCATCTCCTGACTCTCAGTTACTCTACTTCAGCCAGTTTTAAACAATTTCTCTCTGTTCCTAAGGTCCCTTGTCAGCTTTTGCCATGCCAAGTTTAAAATCAGCTACAGATTTATGGCCTTAATCATTCTCATTAAACTGGTCCCTTCAGTACCTCCTTGATAAGACAAAAAACCCTGAATGTTTTTATTTTTCTTAGCCTCATCTTTGAATGTATAAAAGGCCTTTTCTCTTGGGTCTTTTCTGCTGGTTCCTAATACTCATTTTGGCTGAGCTTTCTCTCTTATTTCACCTTTTCCTTGCCCCCACCCTTTTTCTTCATGCTATCCTCTGCTTTTTCTGCCTGCACTAAGGGAGTGGCTCATGGGAGGGTCATGAGTTTACCCTCCAACTCACAGGGCCCTATCAGGGTGTGCCATTCAGCTGCTGTGACTTGTGTGTTATGCAGAAGAGCTCAAAGTGCTCAGGCCAATGGGGAGCTTGGCAAGCTCCAGAGGGTCCTTCTGGCTGCAAGACCACAGAGCAGGACTCTGGAATACTCTGCAGAATAAACCTGCTGCAGAGGTTATATACAGGCTAGTGCTTGAGTCAGCAGATTGGTTGGTCTCCCTGGATCCCCTCACCAAGGTTGCTGATGGAGCCCAGATCTGAGCACCCATGAGGTGCCAGATGAAGGAGCAGCTGTGCTCCCAACCCTCAAACCATTTAGTCTAAAGCTGCATTGCTGGGCAGGGAGAGGAGCTCCATAGAGGCATGAGTTCATCATTTCAGCTCCATCACATGCCCTGTGTGCTAAGGCACAAACAATAAGGGTTTAGATTTGCAGCACCTGCTCTTAAGGATTTGCAGCTGGAGTTCAGTTCACTCCCACAATCAACACAAGCTTCTGGGCCCAGAGATTCAGCTGCCTAAATTCTTTGCAGTACCTAATCCTTCTTAAACGCTACCAAATTTTTGTGCAGCTATGCCCCTAAATACAGTATGGACCCTGGGTCTCAGGTCTCCTGTTAACCTGTGTGTTTGGCACAGATGGTTGGATCACTGGTGGGTTCAGCATAAAGGGCAGATGCAACTGCAGCCTAAGTCATGAGGAGCACACCAGCCTCTACCTCTGATTTTCCTCAGTGTCTAGGCCATGTGCCACATCATCCTGTTCTCTGAGTTAGTCTCCTTCCAAATTTCACAGCTCAGGAGATACCAGGGATTAAGGCATTTTGTGCAGAAGGATCAAGGAGAGGAGGATCTGAAGTGAAGATGCAGACAAAAAGCAAGGGTGAGAGATACCTGGCAGGGTTGCAAAGGACCCAGGACTGAGTTAAGTAGGAAGCAGGTGGGAAAGCAGGTCATGGGATGGCTTCAGATAGGGCTGGTGAAATGGGTGCAAAAAAAGAGGGACAAGGTGGGCAGCATTTTTGCAGACTGATGAGAGAGAAATGTGTTCCAAGAGACACAAGAGCAGAAACTTCTGGCAATAAAGCTGGGAGAAACTGTAATTTAAATCTAATGGATTGAGGGTTGGAGGCAAAGGAACATTAATGACATTTTTCTAAATCCCAGACTAAGAACCAGATTCCTTGAGAAAGCCTTGGGATTAACTGATAGCACCACTCAAAATATGCAGACATAGCTTACATTTTTCTCAGGCTTTAACTACCTTAATATCTTGGATAATAGGAGGATGTCAGGAAAATTTAAACACCCAGAAGCCTTTGGAATTTGAAAAGCTCTCCCAGTACTTAATTAGAGCTAGTTATTGAATCTGGAAAACTATTTCACTATAGGTTGTCACTTTGTTATTGCTTCTTTCACCTGCTGTGCTCCATACCAGCATTCACACCATTCTGTGGGAGCCACAGGATCACCCCTACTGGGCAAGCAGAATACCAAGGTGGGCTGGACCAGCAAATCCAGCATCTTTATTTTTTATCAAACATTTCAAGGAAAGTATGTCCTTCTCTAGAAGTGTAGCATACTGGATCAGCTAGACCAGGCTTAACTACATGACATGGATGTCCAACCCCATGCCTGGCCTCTGTAGCTTTCCTACTCAACCAAACAGAACAAAGAATATTGCCAAACTAAGCAGCTTAACATGTCCCATGAAGATAATTAACACCCTGTGAGAGTTTAGTTCTAAGTTAATGCCTAGCTTTTTCTGGGGAGGAATGGGTCAGAAAATAACTAAAGCAAGGGACACCATTTTGTGCCACAAAATGCTTTTTCAGTTAAATCAAAACACTTTAAAAAATGGTTGTTTTTTGATTTATTTTATTTTATTCATTCATAATACCTCTCACTTCTCCCCCTGTGGGTTTCAGAATACCCTGGCCTGTGAGTACCTGTTCTCAGCTGTCACTATGCTTTTTTTCCACTTTATTTTTTATATTTTCTCACTTGATCTGGAGCAGTTTACCCCCCCCCCCCCCCCCCCCCCCCCACTTACCAATGCGCCCAATGCCGCCCTCCCTTCACCGGCACCCGAGGGCTGGGATTTGGAGCATTCCAGGTCCTGTGAGGGAAACCTAG
>JANHGL010017466.1:0-33547 GCA_024611195.1 Ceyx melanurus
CTGCTAACGTTATTTGGCTTTAAAAAATTGTTTTAATAAGGAATCTAAAATCACAATAAAATGATAATATTAGAAAAAATATTTAATTATATTAATATATATTAAAATACAAAATGTCCTGCTTAACTTGTACGTCATGTTTGCATCACCCCCTGCAGTGCACATCCAAACCCCCTACATTTTCTGTGCTTTCCAGAGGCAGCACCCCTGAGCACAGGGGGCTGTCCAGGAGGGAGGAGGCTGCTGCCTCTCTGTATGGCTTCTAGCAACAGTGCTGGGCTGGACCACAGCAGAAACTATTAGAATAACTTTTATTTTTTAGTGAAATGTCTCTTGGCACTACAATCCCTATTCACCTACTGGGTGTAATGCAGCCCAACAGCAGTGCTATGAAGAGCAAGGTAAGGCTGGAGAGGTACCACACTAAAGATGTGGTTGTGCTCCCCAACAATGGTACAAAAAAATCAGCCCTGCAGCCCCTGTTTATGACTCTTTGTGTTCTGTCCCTGAGCTGGGCAAGTCAGACAGGGAGCCCATCAGCAGCTGTTGGATTACAAGGTGCTCTCTGACGTGAATAAAGGCATTAAAGGCTGGTTCCCACTTTCTAACAGGGTTTAAAATAAGTTTGTCTTGCTCAGTTATTTATGGCACTAAAGCTATTTACAGACTGAACTGCTAGTCAGGCAAAATAGGTGCATCTTATTCCCTGGGAAAGTGAAGCAAAGAAAGAGGAGATGGGGAAATTTAATAACCATTTCTGGAATAGGAGAACGTTGAAATGACTTGTTCCAAATATTCATAATCTTTTGACACCATTGCACTATCTTTTTGTTCTCAGTATGACCCTAGTAATGATTCTGTTCTGAAAAGGTTTCAAGTCTTTTGCAAAGCCCGTAGCTCATCTATGGTTTTGTATTTACTGTTTCTTACTGATTACATCTGTTATTGTTGTAGCCTTGGGAAATGCTCCAAGGTGTCCCTGGAGTATTATGCAGCTAGTTACCTAGTGCATCTTCCATCCTTTTTAGTTACATTTCTGCAGCTTAAGGGTATCATTTTTCTATCTCCTCCATTCTTAAACATTTGTCCCTGCATGTCATTTGAATAAAACATCAGGATGAATTTAAGTTTTCAGGAGGGGAAGACTCCAAGCCATCATTGTTCAAGTAACATTGTTTCCCACTGAAGCTACTTCTGTCCTTTCATTCCACTGTTTGCCAAGCTCAGATTTTGCCAACAGGCAGCTCTACAGCACGACCGAGTCACCTGACCCAGCTGAGATGAGGGATGCCCTTTGCAGCAGCAGCCTACAGCACTTTGCACTGCTCAGAGGTGAGCACAGCTGGGCCTGTGGACATACAGGGAAACCAAAAGTTAAATGGGAAAGTCAGCCAAAGAATAAATGAAAGAAATAAGTGAATTCTCAGCTCTACTCTCTGCTAAGCAGAGGAAGCTTTGAAGGCTTATTACTAATGTCTTTCAAGAAGTTTGAATTTGTTTTGATGCTAGGGAGCAGACCAAGGTGAAGAACCCTAATTCCCTTCTCCACAAGGTTAGATGGCAAACCAAAGGGTTTTTTTCCTTTTTTTTTTTTTTAATTTTTTTTTTTCAGGGAAGTGCCTTTTAGACTCTGATCTGGAATCTCCTGATGGCTGCTCATGGCTCCACAGGTCACTGCAGGAGCTCCAGCCTGCTAACACTGTAGCACTTGGTGAGTACTGCCAGTGCACTGCAACATCCTTCTAAATGTCAAGTCAGGAGACAGCAGAGCAGACAGGGGAGCTGAACTAATGCATGGAAGGAAACGTATCACACAGCAGGTCAGTCACTGGACTAGAATAAATCCTCTGTTCCTGGACTGTGATCTCTCTGCCGCCCAGTGAACCGCAGCAGTGGGATTTTTGTTGGGGCTGAATGCAAATGCTCATTCACAGTGACCAGGTTGTGACTGCTGAGCCCAACTCTTTTCATCCCATTGAAACCAAGCTGCATCATAAGCTAATTGCACTGTGAGATCCTGGCTTCACCAGGCTTTAAATGGAAGGACCAGGCTAAGAGGCTCAGTTTTGATTGTTGTTGCTCTCCTGCCTCATGCTGCTAACACCTGTAAAGTTAAAGCCCATTTTTTAGCAGGAAAAAATGATCCTCAGTCTGTAGCTTTTGAGCAGCAGTCATTAATTCTCATGAATGCTCCTATTTCTGTCTTGTTTAATGTCTCCAGTTCCAGGCAGTTAATTGAACCAGTACATTAAAAGCCGTGTAAGGGAAATGTGCTTGTGTTCCACTGGTATCTGTGGAGTCAATGGGCAACTCAGGGGAAAATGACTATCTCAGAAAAGGCCAAAATTCTGAATATGAACTTAGAAGGCAAAGAACAGATGAGGGTGACATGTCTGGCAAGAAGGGACAGTAGTAGATGAAACTGGTGCCAGTGATGGACACACAGCAGCTCAGGAGAGAGCAAGCTTGTACTGCCTCCAAAGACATGAGCAGAGGCAATCTTGGCTCCATGGAAGATACATGAATCCTCAGCAGGGGAATTTCAACATGAAGACAAATAGCCAAGAACTATTTCCTCTAAACTCCTTTATGGTTAGCAAGATTAATCTAGAAAACTATTATTAATATAGAAAACTATTTATCCAGATTTCCTTTATGTGCACTGGAGAGTCCAGGCCTCATCAAAGCAACCACGGTGATGGATGATTCACCCAGTGAAGGTTTTTGTCTCCAAAGGAGGGCAAGACCTTCCTAACACCCACATCTCATTAAGATAAATTCTACCCCAAATACAGGTTCTGGCTTTCTGACAAGGGGTCTAGAACTGGAGGACAGAATATTTTATTTTTTTTAGGCAAGCACCTCCAGGAGGAACCACAAGAAACAGATACTCTGGAAGTGAGAAAGCTCTCTAAGCCCTGGTTGTACTTTAAGCAAAACCAACATGCTGGCCTGATCTCATACCCCATAGAAACCTGTACCCATCCTTAGCTTTGCACAGTGCAGATGTGTAAGAGTCAGAACATCTTTATTGGGTCCTTCCTAAGGTGTTGCACTGAATCACCTGATGTAAAACGTGCTCCTGCTCCACCAGAGTTGTCACACAAACAAATAACATGTGCATGCAAGGACTTCCATTATGTGTCTTGATACTGGAAGGTTTCCAGGAAGACAGAAATTTAATCATGAGAAGTGAAAAAGAAAAAAAGAAAGCTTGGAGATGAGGCAGGCACTTCTGTGAGGCTCTTTCAGAAGCTGTCACATAGTATAGATACAATTCTTTCCCAGCATGTTCTTAGATTTTCCTGTAAATGCAGATCTCCCTCTTCCCATCTATTTATGGTAAGGCCAAAAGTCCCCCAGAGCACTATAATTATCTCCATCAGAAATGTCAGAAGAGTTTAGAGCTGAAGAAGGTGTCTGCCCGGAACAGGAAAAGCAGGTACACTCTCCTCTGTCTTGGGGAGGTATTAAAATCAAGCTGCTGTACACTTTTCAGGAGAAGATTTGGGAATCTGGCTGTAGTAGATTTGTGTAGCATCTCTGCTTTAGAAATAAGAGAAAATGTCATATTATCCCTCTGGGCTTTAACTTCGAGCCATTAAAAACTGAGCAAGATAAACTTATTTTGAATAAAACCTTCTTGCTTCATCTGGTGGAAGGGAGAAAAACAGACAAGCCCTTTAATAGAAATGCAATAATGAGGATATGCTGGTGAGGCTTTTCCCTGCTTTTTTTCCCAGCTTTCCCTGCAACACATTCCAGGGTTAGACCCTCTGCTTAGTAGTCTGAAGTGAAGTTTTACTTTTAATGAGAAAAGTCAAATTTTGTAATGGCAGTCTTAAAATATAATTATATTGTTTTATGTGTGACTGAGTAGCCATATACACAAGAAGTGGAACCTACAATTTCAACACCACATGACAACTGACAGTATCTTAAGAAATGCAATAAAAACATTACTGAATAAGTCTTACAAAGACATTTTGGAAGGCTGCAAGTGACTTAGACCTTGAGTTCAGACTTGGGGATGCAGAACACCAAATAGATGCCAGGCTACAAGCAGCAGCTTTCAGGGGTGTCTTTGCTCTGAGGCACCAGGGCCTAATTTTCAGCTGAATTCCCATCTCTGTTGATTTTATTAAGAACACACTTCTGAAAACAGACCTTTGTGTCACCCACTGGGCACTCAACATTAACTATTGCTTTAAAACTGAGGATGTTAAATATTCCATTGTTTTAGTTCCCCTGTATTATTTCAGGCCAACAGACAATTCAGAGAAATCCAGCTTCTCCAGAAAAGAGCTGTTGTGACAAGCACGTTGTCATTTATTTGTGACAGCTCTTGACACACAATCCCTCTGTCTCTGGCCTTGGATACACTGACCTGCTTTCTGGAGTGGGGGGATAACAACAAAAGCTGCAAGTGCCCACCCACAGAGGAAGCAGATTAACACCCCAAGCTGCTAAATAATTTCCATTGTGCACATATGCAACTGTGTTTTGCTGCATATTATACTCTATTATTCTTGAATACAATAGTTCCCTTGGCATTAGTACTAAATGAATGGTAAGTTCATTTCATCTGAAAGACTAAACAAACAAGCTCTGACAATGAGAATAAATCAGATTGCTGCAGTACTTTTAAGTAACTGGTAAAAATAATATTTTAATCAAATAACTCAGCTGTATCTGCCATGAACTACTGGGAAGGTTAAGGCTGGGGCTCAGTTTTCTAGTGAGAAAATACACAGAATTATTCAAAACATGCAGTTTCTTCCCCACTGCTTGATTCATATTAAAAGCAGAAGATGGCAGTCTGCAATTCTATCTCTACTACCAAGTTGAAGCCACCAATAAAACAAAGGTTAATGGAATATTCTGAAAGACAAGCCATTTAGCATGAACCTGCAAGGGTCTATAAAATAGCTATGGCCAGACTGGAGTGTTTACTCCACTAAAGAAATTTTGGGGGGATTAATTTTGGTTTACTCCAAAACGTGGAATAAACCCACGTTTTAGACTAGACTAGAGTTTGTGAGATGTGAGTTCAGTTCTTGGCTGCAGCAGGGACTGCCTGGCATGGCCAAGCTCACACAGATCACAGCCCCTGTTTCATGGGAGTACTGTGAGGAAAGTGCAACTGTGAAGTGTGAGCTGCTTAAATATGGTGATGCTGAAAACCATGGTGGAATCTGCACCATTTGGATCTGCTCTGGTGTAGCTAAAGTTAGAATTTAGCACTGAAGGATTTAGCAGTCAATGAAGTCTGTGGGAATTGTACTTCAGTGACCTCTGTGTCAGACCTTTTCATGGGCAATGAACAATATATAGTTTGAAACATATTCTCAGTTAACCTCAGTGAAATGAGATATAACATGACTGCAGCCTGTGCATTTGCATCAGATTAAAAACAGTCCTTAGTGTGCCTTAGGTGTAACATACTTCAGATTTAAAGGAATGAGAACTGAGAAGAGTATTTTGTGCCTTTTTTTTTTTTTTCCTGCAGAAAACCTTACCCAGAGACTGACAGATTTTTATTTTTTTTTTACACCAAAAGAAAGCATGATCATCTAATTCAAATTTATGCAGAGCACAGCCCTTCTGACTTCCTATCTCCAGCTTGGTGGTAGCACCTAAACCAGAACTTTGCTTCCAGAAAACCGTTTAAAACCTCAAGCAATAAACCTCTTGCAATTCTTGGTGACTTCAGATGCAATGAAGATCAAGTCCTACACTTCTGAAAAGGTTTCATTTCTATTGTTGATGGCCAGTGTCTGCTAGAGGGTGAAAACTCAGCACAGCCATGGTGAGTAGCCTGGTCTGTGGAGGACACTGGTGTTAGCAGCTATTCAAAGCCAGGGCTCAGACATCCACTGCCTCTGCTTCCTGAGCTCCAGCACTGGCAGGGGGGCTGTCAGCCAGCTCATCACCCTGCATAGGCACGAGCCCCACTTTCCAGGCAGCTGTATGGGTCCAGCTTCTCCCTCCAGTTCATCAGTGCATGGCTGCTAACCTGAAGGTTGCAACTCCAAAAACCAAGAAGGAAATTAGCTCCCCAGCACGTTTTAAGAACACAAAACCTGTCTGCCTGTGACAGAGATCTACAGCCCTGCTCTGCACCTTTGGAAACTGAAGCTGCAGCAGACGTAGCACACAGGGTGTTGTCAGAGGCTTTTAAATCTGTTTAACAACCTGAACTTTGCTAGAAAACATCTGATGCCAACTACATTAAAACCAGACTGATCAGAATGGGCCCATTCATACACAATTTTGATTGTTTATGTCAGCACAGAGTCAAGTGGGTACTGATAACAATGATGATAGCTATGGCTTTAGAGGTAAAAAAGAACTAAACCAGCAACTGCCTTGGTAGTCATTAAAAATAATTTTTAAAAGGGATACGCTTAATAAAATGGTGTTTGCTAGACAAGAGACCAGCTGAAAATGTTGCACCTGGCTATGATAATGGAAAGACAATATTCCCCAAATCAAACTGCAACAGGCATTTGTAATTAAAAGCAAAACCAGCAGGGAAAGCTATTGCTAGTGCTGCCTGGCTGCTGTGCCCCTGGCATTAGGCTGCCCACCCTCACCCAAGGATGGGACTTGGCTGTGCCCTCACCCCTGGTCTGGCCCAGCCTGAGGGATCCTGCCCATGCTCACCTGTCTGTCTCACATGGCCTGACCCAGGGAAAAAATTAAACCCACTTTCCCCTCTCTCCTCTCAGGCAAATTTGTCAGCAGGCTCAGCCCGTGGTAAGGGTGCAGGGGGATGTAGAAACAGCTGTTTACTGCTGTGGTGCCTTGGAGAACACAGATGGGAGATGCTCTGGGCACTAAGCAGCTCACTGAGATTTGAAACGGTGTCTGCAGCTGCACCAGCTCCGGAGGGCCAAGTAGTCTGAGCAAAACATGTGAAAAAACAGGTTCATCATCACTTGGGAGCTGCCACATTCCTCCCTGTGCCAGCACTCACCCTGCACCCAGCTCTGATGGCCTTGGACTGGGGCTGTGCTTACCTGGGGGTTGCTTTGTTTGTGTCCTGCAGTGATAAGTACACGTAAGGAAGAGGGATGTGCCCTCAATAATCTAGTTTCCCTCCTTTCTATCCCATGAGGCACCTTTAGATCTGGGTTAGGAATGGGTAAACAGGGCCAGTGTCAGGCAGCCTGCAGGAAGGCTTAGCTGCAAAGTGATGCCAGGCAGGATACAGCTCACAAGGCTTAATAAACCCAGTAAGTACTCTATAGTAATATTGTAGATACAAAAAAATTAGAAAATAATTCAGACTGATTAAAATAATTGTCACCACAGGAAAAAGCTCTGTGGAATATGACTCTGGATTGACTTTGATGGGAAGCAGTGTTTCTACAACTGGATTTTGTCCCATGAACCTCTGCTTTCCAGTAAGATCTTTAATTGACTTTTACATAAAGATTATGAATGACTCAAAAACTGGCTTATGCTGCAACCAGTGAAGTGTTCTTTTTAATCTTCCACACCAAATATTTAAATATCAATCTATTAACAAATTGCCCATTGGAACTAGGGCTGCCTTTGGAGGCTGGGCACACGACTGTGGTCCTTGTTAGCCCCTTCCTAGTCTCTCTGTGGTAATTTAAATGAGTAAACATGTTGATGATTAATTCACTTCGAAACAAAGCATAATATAGTAGTTTTAATCACCCAGCTCTAGCATTTAGACCAGAGAAACTTAATTTGAACAGTTACAAATTAAGCTTTTTGAGTCCAGCTTTACCTAATGAAGGTTATTTAAAAGGGAAAAAAAAGCCCCAGCTATCATGTTACAGAAAATGACTCTTAAGACTTCCCCAAAAGAAAGCATTTTACTTTATATTGACTATTCATTTCCATGAGGAATAAATAAAAAAGAACCCAAAACACCACCCAGCAAATCAAAACTTTATGAGCTGAAACCTCCCTTGCTTTGCATAGCTGTAACAACACCTGCCTCTCACATTTTGGTGCTTCATGCAGCTCAAGAGCTCATCTGATAGCAACAGATAGGGTTAAATAAAGGAACAAAACCCTCGTAGAAATAATTACTACTGTGCTCTGTCTTGGCACCTCATGTAGAAGCAACTGTGATCAGTTAACACACAGCAAGAGGTGCTGAAACCTCTCAAGCAAGAGAAGTGAAATACAACAGCATTTGGTTAAACCTAAGATGCTTTCCTATGGGGTATCTCGTACTAGTCAGCAGTCCAGTGGTGATAAGGTTCCCTGTCCAGCCCTTGCAAGGACAGGTTCTGTGTTTTATCATCAGTGCTGTCCTCCCTGAGCAGAGCTGCCAGCAGCCACAAAACCACCAATGCCATCCAGCCAGGCACAACTTCTAAGGAACTTGAGGAAAAAGCCAAGCCCCAAGCCCTCCCTGCAAGCTACTGCAAACCTAGTACCACCAAGAAGGTAAATAATTAACAATAACCTTTAAAAAGAAGTTCCCGTTAATAACTCACTTACAAAAAGGATGCCCAAGCCTCTTAATTAAATGCGATCAACGAATCAACACACAAGGTTCAGATATCAACCGTGCTCTGCATCTAGGGGCAAATATAGTCTAAACAGCCAAATAATCATGCTGTTCTCTCAATACATACAAAATTTATGGTCACTGCAATATTTCAGCAAAGGCACATTTGAAGGAGGAACAGGCCGCAGAGCAATTAGGATGAAAAAGAGTTTTGGCTGCCTTTGGCTCGGCAGCTCTCATCCGTCACAGGAGGAAATTTATGCTGCTGCAGAAAGCCTGCACTGGAAGGCTGGGAGGAGAGCAGGCACCCCCAGCTCTTGGGTGCTGCAGTGGCCACGAGCCTCTCTGAGGTGCCAAAAATATACATGTGGAACTGACAAGTTTTTATTAGAGCTGCTGTCACTGAAAATAATAAATAATCCCGTTTTTACCTCTGCCATCACCTCAATTAATTCTTTCAGTCTCATATTTACAGTAGCTGTCCCAAAGGTTTGTAAGGATTGCATTAAGCAGGTCCTTTAGGTCTGCCCAGGGTTTCCTCACCTCTTGCTTGAGGCCTATTGGCTTAATTACAGGAGTTGAGAGTCTGACTCCTCCACAGTAGCTCTTTACTTCCAGGGGTAGACCAAGAAAGCACATTCCCCAGCTGGAAAGTGACAGCTCTGTCTAGTTCATTGAGATCTAGAGTTACTTCCAGATGACTATTTATTTTTCAGTCCTTGGCTATTTTGGCTGGGATGATGAACAGTGAAGATAAATATATGGACAAATAGGTGAATCCTAAAACCTTTTTATATACTTTGGTTAAATATAGGATTTCCTCTAATGATCTAATAAACTTAATTACATGGTTAAAATGAACAGCGTGGTTGCAGAGCTAGACCCTAAGCTGGAGACACTCTTCAGTCCTGAAGGTCCTGGACAAGACAATGCTCAAGGCACCACCACAGTCCCATGGATGCAATCCACTTATATGGTTGTGGTGATTCTTTAAAATTAATTGCTCTTATTCAGACAACCACCCACAGAAAATCTAGACACTAGTTTCCAAATGGCCAACACATTCCATCAGCTGTGGACGCCTCCAGAGCCACAATGTTCTGACATTTTAATGTTAAATTGCCAGAAAGCATTTTCTGTGGCATAATTTGAGGAGCAGGACGGATTTCCCTGCAGCACAGCTAGGGTTTGGGAAGGCTCCTGCCCATCACTTTCTCCACTTACATGGATTGAACACTTCTTAGCTGTGAAAAGTGTTGATTTCATTAACTGCCCTGACCTAATAATTATAGAACTATTTTGCTTTTATTTCCTCACTTCTCCTAGCTAATTATTTTTCAGTATTTTTGTAATATACTGCCCACAGCTGCAAGGTTTCCTAACTGCAGGTTGGACTTCTCACAGTGTACCAGGTGCTCCAAAACCCCATGAGATCTGATCTCATCACCAGGAGTGATGCCACTTGCAACTGATACATCTGTGCCATCCCTTGGTGCAAACACAGACAAACTAGAGCACAGGCACTTCACACCCAGACAGGGTTATTCACATATGAGAAAGGAAATAATTTCTATAAATAAAGCCTTATAATGTTATATCTGTTCATAACAGAGACTGAGCTGACATGTTGCACATTCCTGCAAAGCTAAAATGGTATGGAGAGCACCCCAGGGCTGAGTAAACTGTTGCTGATTATGCCCAACTAGATTAGATTCCCTTATATCACAACTGGACACCCAGCCTCTGGAAGATCATGTCAGTTGGTGCTTTGCTGCTCCCCAGTGTATCCAGTCTACATCTGTGAAGCCCATACAGAAGTTAACAAGAGTTTTGCCTTTCAGAAGTGCTGGGGCAGTTGGAGGATGCTGGCTTGGCTGCAGTGCAATGACAAGGTGTATAGTGAGAGCTTAGAGGAAAGGAAAAGACACAGGCAATCTTGTAAAGCTGCTTAAAATGTAGCCAAAAAGTAAGTGCAGGGGAGCTCTGCTGACTTTGTATCTGAAGTAATTGAGCAGACTGTAAGAGGGAGGATAGAAATCTCAGGAAAAAAAAATAACCTGGGAAGAATTGCAGCAGGTTGATTTTCTGAGCTCCGCTGTACAAACTCATTTTTTCAACAACCACCCTGCTCACTACTGAATATGAAACCCTGAGCCAAAGTCTGCCCCTTTCCTTGGACAAATCTGCAAGCCACAACTGGGAGGCAAGCTCCCCAATATCCCCGTGAACTTGGACAAATTCTGTCATGCCAGGAAAACAGCAGGTCCTGAGTAAACGGAGAGGCTGTGTAACATCAGCCCCTACCCACCACCCTCAAAGCACAAGCACTTGGAACATTAAAAAGAAAAAAAGAAGAAAAAAATAATGACTGACCTGTTGCATCTATGAAAATACAGAAATGGGAGAGACTGTAGTTCATTTTTCAGTGCTAGTAAATAGATGTTTATATATCCTGTCATCTTCTGCATAACCACACACTGCCTGTAAAGCTGTGTGGTTTTTCCTTTGCTCAAGGCTTAATTGTCTTGAATATTTACTGCCTGTATCTACCACTCACAACTGGTGTGTTCAAGCTAGTTGTACTGTTTTTTTTCTGGGGGAAAAAGGGAAAGACAGGCAATCCTGAGATCACTAAGTCAAGTTAAATAATTCATAGCTATCCCCCTTTATAAAAAACAAGTCTATTCCCCCACCTCCTCACACCCCAAATTGTTGTTACACTATCTGTATGAGCCAGGCATTGGCAAGGAGACGGGGAAAAAAAATGACAGGACATTGTAAGAGAATTTAATGAAGTGGCTCCAAATATTGTATCAAAATAAATGAAGTGAATAATGCAAGAGCTCATTCCAGGTCCCTTCTACAACAATAACTATTGTGTGAGAAGCACATCAGAGGAGATGGGAATGGATGGATGAATATAAAGGTGCCACTCCGGCACATTACAGAGCATGGAACAATGGGCAGCCTGAATTGCTATATTTAATCTCACTAATTCTCTGAGTCCAGATATGAAGAAAATAGCAGGTGGTAAAAAGAGGAGGAGGAGCAATTATCAGCCTTTCTGATCTCATTTAACTATTTGGCTTCTGCTTAGGGTGGAGGAAACCGGGCTGATTGCACGCCTGCATCTCTGAGCTCCTGTGCAAGCCCATCGTGTGTTTAGAGTGGCTTGGTGACAGCAACCAGCAAGCAGAGCTGCTGGCCTCCCTCTAGGAGGAAGAAATTTGCTTGGCATTTCCACTCACAAATTATCTGCCTTTTATTAAAAATCTGTGCAAGATCATGAACTGGCCCCAAGCCAGGATGCCTGGCCCTGCCACTGCAGACCTTTGATCTGCAGCCTGGTCCAGGCCCAGCTCCAGCAGCAGATACAACTGGCCTCAACTTCAGCCATGAACCTGAGCCCGCAGCGGGTTCGATTCCCTGGACCTTCTGGGTTTGCCAGCACTCACAGCTGCACTCAGCACAGACCTCAGAGCTTGGCATGGAAAGGCCCTGCCAGGGTCTGTGCTAGTGCTTTGCTTTTGCAAATGTGGCTGCTTATGCAGATCTCCTTGATGACAGGGGGAACCACCCCCCTCTGTTTGGGCAATTGTGAGATAGGCACCTTTATCTGGACACAGAACCAAGCACAAGGATTTGGGCTTGACAAGGCTCTTCCTGGAGGGGGTTGGACTAGATGACCTTTGGAGGTCCCTTCCAACCCAGGGCATTCTGTGATTCTATACTGACAGGTTTCCCCTTCTCAGCATGCTTTCCTCCCACCAACAGCACCAGGACACCAGGGGATACTTGTTATTCTCTGCCTCTTTGCAAAATACCTTTTTATTTCTCCTCTTTATCTGAAGAATCCTTCACTCCAGTACTACCATTCTGGGAATGGCATTGAACACCCACGTAATGTACGGTGTTGGCAATAAAGCTTTTGTTCAAGCTTCTTTTAGCCCTGTCCCTGCACCACTTAATGTTGGCACTGAGATACTTCCCAGCTGTCCCCGTTTGGGCACCCACAGAGCCACTGTCACAGAAGCCCCGTGCTGCCGGCGACCAGAAGTCAGAGCACAACAGGCTCTTACCAGCTGTGACAGCTCAAGACAGTGACATTAGAAATCCAGGTGGGGAATCAGCAGCAAAAGCCACGACAACTGTTCCCTCTGCTTGTAAACACTCTGTGTGCCTCTGCTGACTACCTGTGTTCCCTGGCAGAGAGAAGACAAGTGGTTGGCATCAATACCCCCCCACCCTACCCAGCCTTGCCACCCGCAGCAGACTCAGCAAGTGTCCTTCCCTCCTCAGTTCCTGCACCCATCAGCACTGTCCATCAAGCCTCTCCTAACCCAATTGCAATTCACTGACAGCTTTACTTGCAAATTCCCTCTCTGCACAGCTCACACTAAGAACCTTAATATTCCTGCAGATTCAGAAAGGGGATTTCCAACAAGCATTAGGAAAATTAAACTTCTCAAGAGCTGTCTCAATCTGACAAGCTATTTCTAGCTCCTCAAAGTACAGTAAGTGAAAATATTAAAATGGGGGATGGGGAAGCTGTAGTAAGCAAACGATGAATTAAGGCTAGAAACGAGGACAGAGTAAGTCTACTTCACATATAGATAAAGCATACACATGTATATACACACAGAGAAATACAGGAATATGTATTGTTTCAGTCTTCCTGATGCCTTATAATATAAAATTATAATCTCCCACCCTTTACTTCCATCCAAAGCCAAAGCACCAGATAACACTCATGAGTGGAGCATTTCCCTTGGATATTTGAGCTTTGCGACCACATCAAATGTACCCTCTTGGGCAGCAGAACAGGAGCTCTTGGCTAAACCAACAACTTTTCACCAAGGATATCTACTCTGTGGTGGAGCCTGGCCCAGCCCAGGCTCAGCAGAAGCAGCCAGGAGGCAGGTGAGGCAGAGTCCTGGCCCTTCCCAGGCTTATTTGGGGATGCTGGGCTGGCTGCAAGTCACACCAGGGACTGAACCTCTGCCCACAGCTCAGGTCTTCCAGGGGTAGGCTGGGTGCTCTGCAGGACCCAGACAGGCTGTTTACAGCTCACAAAGCCCAGAAACTTGTTTATTTCTGTGCCACTTCCCAACAGGTAATGCTACAAAATGCCCTCCTTGTCCAGCTTAGCTAAGTCCTTTTTTGCTCTTCTCGCCCTTTTTGCTGCTTTCTCTTTTTCCATCCCTTACACAGCTTCCAAGACTACATGCCAAGGGAAGGAGAGGCTATTTATGGCCTGGGCCATTGCTGGGAGGGCTGAGAAGCTGAACCAGGCTTTCAAAGATGGTAAGGGTATGACTCTAAAGGAGGGGAGGGTGATGTTACTCTTTTAGGGGGAGCAGAGCAGCATGATTTAGCTGTTAGCATTTTTTTCTGCATTCTGGCATGACTGTTCTTCCAAATCCTTGAAATTCCCCTTGGTTTAGGGCCTGATTTGAGTAATGACACTCAGCTTGTCTGTCTGTCCTCGCTCTTTGCTGCTGCTTTGCAGCAATCATCCCCAGCAGCCTCACAAATCATATTAAAATTGGGTTAGAGAGCATCCTCTTCAATTACATTCCCTCATCACTAATGCTTTAGGAGGGGGACACCAGCTCTGTACCAGACCAGGGGACAGAACAATTAGAGGAACTGATTAAAATCCTATTGCTCTTCAGGGGCTGGTGTGATTGTGTGAGGGCTATGTGGTGCAATGAAAAAAATCTTTCTGATTTTTTTTTCTCGCACACACAGCCTGCCAAAAATGCCTCTTCAGCTGTATGAATTGGACTTGCAAAAACCCCATCATTGAGAGCTGTATTAAAGCTACAGTCTGGGCTGTGTAGGGAGCTAGGTACAGAGCTAGATCTGATCAACACTTGGGATTTTTCAATATTACAAAATATTTTGCAGTAAGACAAGGCAGCCTGATACTATTTATTTAAGGGAAAAACACAAAAAGGAACTGATTTGACCTTGGTATCCTGACTGGCAGAACAGAAGGGAATGCCAAACACTAAGAGCAAAGCTATTGATTAGGGCTGAGAGGGAGAACTGATGAAAGCAAGCTATAGAAGGTTATTAATGGCAGAGAGGAGCAGAGTGATTTGGGTTTTTGGCTTGATGACAAAAGGATGGCAAATGGGTGTCTGCAGTCAATCAGACAAAGGATTTGCTAGAGAAACAGGGAGGCATGAGTTGCATCCATACTGATGGCAGACTCTCCTCATGAGCAGAGCACATGGATAGAGATCATCCTGCCAGCAAGCATCCCAGAAGAATCTGGGATGGCAGAAACACCACCTTTGACCAAAGACCATGGCCCCACTGTGCAGCAGTCCAGACACAGCACAGTCCTGCACACTGTTAAGCAAACAATCTAAAGGGTGCAACAGAGAAAGCAGAGGCACATGGATTATCAGTGCTGGCAGAAAAAATAAAGCTCCTGGGGAAGAGTCTAGCACCTGCTGTTAAGCCCACACTTCTCTATTAATACCCAGTGAGATAGTCAAGAACACGGGGCCCTGAGTGCTCACGCAGGCTGAGGTAGGTGGTGATACCTGTCAATTCTGCAAAGGGGCCTCATGGGTGGAAAAAGGGGTCATCTGCTCAGAGGAACTTCTGATTTTGAAGGCTCACTGAAAGGAGGTTTCTCTGTGGTTGGCTGCTGAGCATCACCATGCAGGGATGCAGCCAGGGTTCCCAGAACCAGCTCCTGGCACTGGTGCCTGTCTAAGCAGGCTGAGAGAAAAACATGCAGGAGCAGATGGGGGATAAACTGCAGTGAAAATCTGTGGCTACCACTGGACTCACACTTCTGCTGAAGGCAGCTGGACACAGGGTGTGCTAAGCTAAACAGGGCTAGTGGAGAGTATTACTTCTACCCACATTTCTTTTCCACTCTGTTCATCTGTGCTTACTGAGCTCAGTAAAATGTTGAAAATGGGACTCAGTCTATCTTCACAGCTTCTCCTGTCATCAGGGCTGAGCAGTGAAGCTCTTTGGATTGGTTTTTAGGTCATTAATACGTTAACTGACTGTAGGAAGCTCTAATTTAATTAGTAGGAACAAAGGTCTGAACATGAATAAGCGAAATCCGTTACACTTCAAAGCTGCAGCTTTCTGGTGCTGGTAATAGTGGTTTGAGTTCTGTCTGGTGCCACAGAATTGAGGCACCAAGTAACTAATACCCACCTCCCATCAGGGTGCACAGCAGCAGAGTTAGAGAAGTGTGTGATTGCAGAAGGGGAATGCAACAGGAGCCTCGTTTGCACCCACTGAAACAAGGAGCAAGTGAGTTCTGGTAGACAGTGCAAACAATTGTGGTTCAGTACTGAACGTGTCCCTCCAGGCTCCAGGGGTTGCTTTAAGGAGATAGATGCAGGAACTTGTCATATGTAATCTTCCAGCCATCTTTACAGTGTGACAGGAATTTCTTAATGAGCATTGGCAGTACATACAAACAGAGTAGCAGAGCTGCTTCTCCAGCCATTAATATTACATACGTGGGCTGCTTAATTTGCTGTTCCTCACAGAGCTGGAGCAGGAAGCTTGCATAATGAAGAATTTGTTGACAGAGGTCTTCATATCAAATCAGCAAAAAGGTAGAAAATGATCTAGTTTCAGGCACACTTGCTTGACTCATGTAACCTTGGCCCTTCTAACACTCCTATTATAGGCACAATGCACCACGTGCTCTGCTCTTCTTAGGCCCTTATTGCTGCCACTTGAACTTCACCTATTAAAGCTTTCACCAAGAAGCCAAACAGCACAGTAATACCCACTAATTTCACAGGAAAGAGGCATTCTTTATGCATGAGGAAGATGGCTGTTGGAAGGTGCTTAAATATAAGCTGGTGTTAAGTGCCTAACCAGCCCCTCTCTGTGAGTTTTCAAACACTGAGAAATGAACTGGAAGCACAACACAGAACCTACTTCCTCAGCACTTTGTAAGTGATATCCCAACTTGTTTTAGAGCTCTCCTGGTCTCCTAGCCATCCTCAGGAGGCCTCATTCTGGGGCCAGATGTGGCAGTGAAGAATGGTTAGTCCTGCTACCCCTGTGTACTCATAGTATTGGCTGGGAGTAATAAAGACCTGATTTTAGCTGGTAGGCACTGAACTGATGGCAATAAGATACGTCACTGCTGTGCTCTAATGCTGTGCCTGGATATGATACCATACTACATACAGAAATATGTGACAGAGTTCTTAGATTTCAAAGGCTAAATAAATTAATCTCTGAGAGGGTTTTTAAAAATACTTAAGACATTTTCTAAACACAACATTTGGCAACAATAGCTCCTTACCTCAGTTAATTCCTGGGTGATGTCCTCTGGACTTTGCTTCCTCAGCACGCGCCCGAGTCCAACCGACAGTGACACCTGTGAAAGACTCTTCTAAGTTGCAGTACCTGAGTCTTTAGCTCTCACTAAAGATCATCCACAAAGCAGCAGCCCCACAGACAAGAGAGGAATGAGAGCAGGCAGTTTGGAGAAGCTGAAGGTACACAGAGCTGAGCTAAAATGTCTCCAGTGTGCTCATTTCATTTACATTTCATTCATTATGGAAACAAGGTGTGAAAGTAGTTTCTAGAGCTACTTAGTGCAGGCTGCACATCAACTGAATACCTGTTCTGATTTTTCACTCACATCCATAGAAGCCTTATTCCAAGCCAATTATTTAGCTGCATTGCTCAGACTTTGAATTCACTAGTGTATTAATACAGCTTGTTCTAAACTGCTATATATTTAAGACTGCTGAAGAGGAAACCTTTAAACTGAAGGAAGGCAGCGAAGAATCAGCTTACCTGATTTATAGGACCATCAAGTTTCTACTCATTGTATTTATGCATGAAGCATCTAAAAAAGTCAAAGTGCATCAGACTCATTTTCTTTTCTTGACATGCCTGTATCAGTCTATCAGTCTAGCTACTCATATGAGATTCAAACACGAAAGTAAGGAGGCAACTGGGGAGAGGAAAAAAAAAAAGTAATTAACAACACTCACAGGAGACTGCTTGCTATCAGCTGGGCTCCATCAGGTTTAAGAGACTGCCAATGGGAGCTGCAGCTGCAAAATATTAAGTGTATGCAGCTTCTATATGGGATTTAGTCCCTTTCATTCATGAAATGGGATTCTCATCTCACTGCCTGAAACACAAGCTTTCCCCCTTGAGATGCTCCATGGTGCAGAAGTTCTCACTTAAAAGTCTGGGCCCTGTGATGTGAGAAAAGTAAATACCTGCAAACACACATGGATAGATAGATAGATAGATAGATAGATAGATAGATAGATAGATAGATAGATAGATAGATAGATCTCTACAAAAAGCTGGTTTATTCTGGCATCAGCAGATTATTTAAGAGTGTTTGCTTGCATACTGATACCACAATCCACTCTGGCTTTTCCTTGAGCAGAGCTTGGGATTCTGCCCAGTGACTGTGATACATTAAAGGATGCTGAGGGAGAGTGATGTCTTTTTATAGTTTTGCCATAGATTTCCTGTGTTACTTTGGGCAAATCACTTAGCCTTGGTGTTCTCTGTGTCAATAAGGAATAAGGAATCCACCTTGCTCAGAGCATTTTGAGATGTATGGGCAAAGAGCACTCTAAATACTAGGTATTATTTATAGTATTGCCCTATGGATAATAGCAAGCTACAGCTGTTAGAGACAGCAGGGACCTCTGAGCAAGCAGAAAGGCATAAATCTGAATGTCAGTATCCTTAGCATTGTAGCTGGCGGCTGTTTTGTCCTAGGAGAACATTTCAGTGGTTTGTGCTACCAGATGAACTTGCTGTTAGTTCTTCATGTTCCCCAGAGGCAGCTAACACAGAAATCTGGATTTACCATAGCAGCTCATGGGTAAAGCAATTGTGACAGCCTGTTCCCAGCGTGCCTTGTACCTGCTCTTTCCAAAGGAGAAAGACCGGCTGCGCAGTGACGCTTCCACGCGAGCCTCTGGTCTGCACAGACTGCTAGCCCAGCTTCGCCCACTTTCACCCTGACCTCCACACTGCTAAAGGTAAATCTCTGTGGACACAGTGCAGTCATGTGTAAAAAGCACCCAAAAATAGCTCCAGAATTGGAGGCAAGGCTGCTACAGCACCAAGGCTGCTCCTCTCACCTGAGCGCTCACTCAGAGCTAGTCTGGGCCCTGCACTGTGCTGTCCTCACTGCTGCACTTTGTCCTTGAGCCTTGACTGAGTAATCCGGGCCTTGAGGAGAGGGGCTGAAAGAAAACAAAGACCATCTGATACACAAGTACTGATCTCCATTGTGATTTGGGCTTATTCGCCCTATTTAGACCAACATACTCTTTACAAATTTTTTTCAAAGGCCAAATGTGGATCTTCCCAAGAGCACCCAAATCAGAAATTCACATATCAGGCTTTCAGGCTAGAAATAGGCATGTGGATTTATTTGCAAATAGTTTCAAATGTTGGAAGGGTGACTTGGTGCAAATACATTTGTAGTATAACACGTTGTTGATTTTTTATCTCCTCCCCCCCTACATTGCACAATGTAAAACTTCATGACTAGATTGTGCCAAGAACCTTAATTCACCATTTCATCAAAGGACAAATCTCCATATTGCTGCCAGTCACTTTTAGGGTAAACGTTCTGACAGTGAAAGGAAAGAGGCGTTCAGAGTAGGAAAAAAGATGAAGCCACTAAAATGCAAATTTTATTCACAGTTGGCATGTTTATAAATATATATATATTACATTCTTACAATCTACATTACATTCTAAATATAGAGGGATTTAATCTAAGTGTTTGTGGGAGGGCGGGTGTGTATTAAACTGAGCAACCTAGATTCAATGATGGAAAGGGACTTAATAATAAAAGGAGGGTGAGGACTCACTCTGGAAAATACAGGAAAACTTGAAATATAAGCTGGATTTTAGTCAGTGCTTTGGCACTTTTCCACTAGTCATTGGACACTGCTTTTGGACCTCACCAAAAAATGTTTTAGGACTGGAGGGCACACCAGATTCAAAGGGTAGTCACTGAAATCCTACCATATGTACATCCTTATCAGAGGAAAACAAGAGATAATCATCACCTCTGGGAGAAACAAATGTTATCTACCAAGTTTAGCTGTTCAGGTTTCAATGTTGAGTGTGCAGCACTCCTCTATAACCTGTGAGTGCCCTCTAAACGTGATGAGCAGGGGTCTGAAGAAGCATGAGCAGAAGGAATTAACAATCTAACCTCCCCTAGACAAAGGGACAGACAAATAGGGAGTTGCTGTTGGTGTCCGAGTTCAGCACAAGTTACACTTACCCAAGAGAGTGTGGCCAGCTTTGGTAAATGGCATCATGTAAAGCAAGTACCCACATGGTACCAACAGTGGCTGTGCTTGTGGAGAGGTGAGTGTGCATGGAAGGGACAGAAAAAACATCACGCTTCTGAAGTTGACTGATGCTAGTAAGTGCCCTCAGGATACCAGGTGGGGATTGCTCCAGGGAAAGGGCTGGGAATACAAATTTGAAACAGGACAATCAAATAAGTGGGCTTTTAAAAATAGCTTGTTCTCTCAAACTTTCCAAAACAGACCTTCCTTTATATGAGTGATATTCTGAGTATAGATTATATATTCTCCTATTTTACAAATTAAGAAATACTGAAAACTGGCTGGCAAAGTTTGTTACCTTGGCATCTACTTAAAAAGAGAGTTTCAGTTTTAACTGTATATGCGTATCCATTCTCAGTGCTTGGGAGGCAAACATGCTGGTTTGTAAACAGCCCAGTTACTCCTTTTTCCCCTCTGGATTCTTTGGAAACTCCTGACTTTTCAGCTCTGGGATCTATTTTGCTCACACTGTTGGTTTTTGTCAGCTTTAAATTAATGTTCTTGGATGGATATTCTCTGCATGTGGCATGAACGACATGCTCTCTTCACAGATCTATTTATTCTCAGACCAATTTTTTCCTTTTAACCAAAGCTTGCAATATTGAACACTAGAGCTGTGTGAACTCTGTAATATCCAAACTGCACTGGAGTTTGTTATATTCATTGATTTCCTGGGAAAGCTCAGAGAATGAGACCATATTATTTTGCTAATTTTTTTTTTTCATGTTACCATGCATCAAAAAACCATACACATCTCTCACTTCCATCTCTGAGCACAGAGAAGACTTGAATCTTAAGAGCTGTTCAGGATCTCTCCCAGCTCTCCCAGCTGCTTTTGGGTGGCTTCTTGGGGCTCCATTAGTTATTATCCACCAGCTGATTCTTGTTATCAATAGAATATTTTGCCCCATTACCCAAAATTAAAGGCAGAAGGTGAGTGAAAAACAAACAAACGAACAAACAAACAAAAAAAGTCTTTTGTGTCTCATTACACATTTTCATGTAATCTCTCCATATAGTTTTTAAGTTCTTTGCACTCCCCCAGGTCCATATCCTGGCAGACCCATTTAATGTCATCCTCACTACTCATCAAGATTGAATTGACAGTTGGACACCCATCATCAGAGGAGATGGTGGTAAAGGTGGTGAATTTAACTCGTTTCCTCTTAGAGGTAGGAGAAGTAGTTGGTTCACTTTTCTGTTCTTTCCCTTCAGTGAATGTGGACTCAGCAGACCTGAAAGATTGTCCGTTAATATTTTTGGTGGCATTTGTGTTGAGGAGATATTTGCTCTCTTCATAGTCCACTCCTCTGTCAATGGCTGTGATACGTTCTTCTTGTTGGGATGAGAAATTTATGTGATTCTCCAGAAGTTCTGTCCTGTTGCTCAGCCCAACCCAGTCATGAGAGTGGCTCATGCCCTCTTGCTCTTCAAAAGGAACTTGTTTGTTTCTGTACTTCAGAGCAAAAGTGACACAATTGATAAGGAAGACCAGAATTGCCAGGCAAAAGACTCCCAGAAGAGCATACATTCCTATCTCCAGATCACTAAGTCCCCTAGGGGTCTGGACTAGGTCATTCTCTTCCAAGTCTCCATTGCTTCTTGGCAGATCCACCTGGGCAGGGAAGCTTGTGAAGTCTATTGGGATATTCTGCAGATGGCTGTCATCATCCAGGAGGCTTTCTCTGTCTTCTTTTTTACTTAAAATAGACCTTTGAGTGGTGGTTCCTTTGCCTTGCTCGTGGCCCATGGAGGAGCTGTAATAGTGCCCATCCAGCCCAGCTCTTTCCTGCAACGTGCTCTTCTGACGCCGGTCACTGGCGTGATTTTCTAGGTGGACACCAGAACCCCTGTGTTTACTGTCGCTGATGTTAGGGTTGGCATCACTCTGCCCAAACTTCACTTTAATGCTACCACTTCCAACAGCTAGGATGCTCTTTCTTTTGGATTTCTGGCATGATTCACTGATCACCATCTCTACCTTCACCAGTGCCCCCTGGCCTTCTGTTTCAGCAGCAATCACAGGCCACTTGAATTTGGGGTCATGGTGAATGGAGACCACTTTCTCATCCAGAGATGTGGCTGACAAGGAGAAGTCTTTGGAGTCATAAACATCCAGGGGCATGACAGAACCATCACTGAACTGGATCCAGCAGCTGATGGCTGCTTCCTGTAATGTATAAGACAAATATACACACACTCAGAATAAATGGAGGGAAATATGTCCTGTACTGGTCTATTCCCTCCTCCTCACAAGATCTATATACCATTTATAACCAGAAGAGCAATAAAATTAATATCTTGCCAAGATGTGAAGGAAAATACTAGTTTGAAACACTCATTGGTAATAAGATTTGTTTCCCCAAAGGTGCTTAAAGGAGCTGTATCCCCTGGGCCTTGCAGAATCTACTTCAGCACCATAATAAATTGCATGTCAGAAAGCATTACCAGAGACTGAGATCATTTACTGTTGTATATTTAAATGAAAAAAAAATTACATTATTTCTAAACTGCTTAAAATACAAAGTCTCCTCTTATTACACACAACACATGTTAAAAAATACCTAATGTAGTAAGTAGGTCCATACATGGCTCCATACCTTTAGTCCTTGATTTTTGTCTCTCAAATTAAATAAGCATTTTGTTCAAGCAGAGGAAACCAATCAGTTGCTTCTTTACGAAATAGCCAGGGTAATTTTCATGCTTGTTAGCAATCAAAAGCAAGACAATAATGAAGTTTAATCTTGTGTCATAGTGATGCAGATTGTGTACTTCGGAGTGCATGGAGACTTATTGACTGTAAATGGGTCAGAACAAGTACTAATTCTGCACTTGCATTTGTGTTATGATGCAGCATTCCTGGGAACCTTAACTTTTGATTTCTATCTTGAAACAAAGTATTCCTAGATTTCAGAAAACACCTGCTCACCCATTCCTGAATACCAAGGATTCTCAAAGGGCTATTGAAAATTGTTCTACCTGAAGAAAACTTGGGAATCATCAGTCACTCACAGAAAAAAATCAGATTACTCCGTGGAATCTACTTCCTGATTCTGATGGTCTGACCTGCTCTGTTTTGTCTGGGATATTTGCACCTTATTAGGAGAATCCACACCAGAAAGGCTCTTGACATGGTAACGGGATGCTTTGGTGTCTAAAATGGGATGAACTATTGTCTGGTAAGGGTTGGGATCACCCTGCTACAAGAAAGAGCTCAACAGACAGACAAACACCCAGCCAAACAGATCAAGGACCACAGTTGTGGTAACCATGATTATAAAAGTCTTACTTCTTTATATAAGCAGTTTTTCAAGCAGACAGTATTTAGATTCTAACTCAACATATACACAGAGAATAAATATGTATGATTATCTTTAAAATTGTATCTATCACATAATTATTCACCTGTTCAGATCACAGAGAATAAGCCTCCAGTCTTTTAGGATTCTATCGTGCATTATCTAGTGGCCTGATTCTGAAATCCTTACAGCCATAAAGCTCCCCTTACTTCAATGGGAGATTTACTTCTGTCTCTATTTCAGGACAGAACCCTAAGACTTTGCTGACACTGTCATAAATCCTGGCTTTGTATTTATTAATCTTTGGATATTTTTTTGAAGGCCGCATAGAATTTATGTCATCGACTCTCATCCTTCCACTATGTTGCTTAAACTTGCATAATCATTCAATAATTTTGCATTGCTTTGATTAGAAGCATTGTGCTCTGAAAATCATGGGCTAAGCAGTGGCAGGAATCAGATGCCTTTCAAAACAGTCAGTCCTTGGAGGATGGAAGGTGCACATCTTCCCCACAGGTTTAACACCTATCTAATGTTGTTCTGCCTGACAGGGACTCATCTAGACTCCATTTCTGGGAGCTGAAATGTCAGCTCTGGGCAGCATCCTGGGACTAAATGCCACCAACCCCAGCTTTTCAAGGTAGTTGGTTTAACTGCCCATATCAGCAATGGATTAGCTCACTGGCTTTATTTCTAGCTGGCTAGCACTGATTTCTTAACTCCTGAAAGACTATGGGATCCTGACTTTTATTGCCCTGTAAAGACAGCAATTCTGCATTATTTCTCAAGATGCATCCCATGGGTAAGACCTTGTGATGAATTAAAGCATCTCAACACTTGGACAGATTTAAAATGTGTATGCTGTGATCATTTACCTTTAAAGCTTAGAACATGTGTAAGCATTAAGAGTCCAGTGATGCAAGTCCCAGACTGGTGTATCTGGGCTCAAAAAAAGGTTTACATTCAAATGTAGATAGAAGCACAAGGACAAATATCAAGCACAGACTGATGGGGACACAGCAAAGTACAAAAGCCCTTGATAACTGTTGGCTCCCTAATACAGGGACCAAGAACAACAAGGAAACAAAAATTGGTTTATGAAATCGTGAATCAGGAGATGAGTCAATGATGCTGATTCATATTCTAGTAATGATTCACAACGGAAAGGATGTTCCCTGACTTCTTAAAATGCCCATAGAAAATAACTAAAGGAAGAAGAGTTTGGCACTATACAAAACACTTCTCATTTAAAGATGTGCTTAAAGAGATTCTTTGGTTGCCTGCGGCGGGAGGTAGAACTTGGCAATCTAGTTGGCAATATGCCCTGTGATCAAGGAGGTGCTGGATGGGACAGAAGGTGTGTGTGTGTGTGTGTGTAAGGGGTCTGATGTTGTTGAATTATCACACATCATTGCATCACATGTGCTATTTATGGGATGCAGCCACAACAGATGGGCTATGCCCCTTTGTTGACTGGGGTTATTTAGACATAGCGTCATCTTTGGTTTTCTGTTAGAGCACCTGGTGGCCTTCAGAAAAAGGAAAATGTCTTATTAGCATATTATTCATAAAAATCTGATTGATATCCTCAGCTTATAAGGTTGGTATCTTTCCTTGCCCACAGAACATGTGGCCAATAGTACCTGCTTTGGAGATTGGAGCAGCTCTTGGGCTACTGCTGTAGCAAAGATGGCCTTATTACTCCCTGGACTGAGCTGCAGAGAAAGCGACAATCCAGTCACCAGCTGCACTCCCAGGTCAGTTATTGTCACCTTCTCATCCAGAACTGTCACTGTCTTCTCTGCCAAAATGGCATCTGAAAGGGGGGACAATATCTGAAAAGAAAAAATGGAGTTAGCAACAGCCATTTTGGATAGCACCGAGCTAAAGATCTACACTGACCTGCTGTGATATTAACCTATAAGTGATATTTTTGTTAATGGCAAGAATTACTCTTAGCAGCCAGACATTATTAAAATATGATTAAGAAATGGCTAGTCACGTTTCATAACTCTTCCACAATAACAGGGTGCTTATAGTACCTTTTACCAATCCTAATCAGTGATGCCATTCACCTCTGTGCTATGCTGGCCACATCAGTTCCAGACGTACTATTTGTAAATGTAATCTTTAGGTCAAATGCAATTATTTTATTAATGAACACGTTTTTGGGTAGCATATGCATAATGCAATCTGTAGATTTGTATAAAATTCATAGAATAAATTGCATTTATTTCTATCCTACAGATAGATAATGTATTGCTACAATAAGTACTCATGCTATTATATACAAAATGGAAAGAGAAAACTTATTTTGGTTATAAAAAACGTGCATAGAGGTCAGTGTACTGATACATGACATCCAAAGATGCCTATTAGCAAGGAAGTTGAACTGAATGATCCATAGAGAGTACAGAGCATTTTGGAAGCAGTTTGGAAGAGTTATTCTTTAAATATAAAGCTGCTCTCAACCTTTTTTCCTTGGATTTTTCATTCTACAGTTTTATGTGCATTTATAGGAGCACTGTAAGTCCCAGAGCTATGGAAAGTCATTCAGAAAATCTTTACAGATTTTGCAGAAAGGAAAAATCTCAAATTCCATTTCTCCAATTCTGACAACCTGGTCTATTGGCAGGTGTGGTGGTTGTTTTCTGGTTTCACGGTTTGGGAAGATTAACATGTTTGAAGATCTGGATTTTCTTTCCTGTCCAAGTGCTTGTTGTTTTCTGCTCTGTAGAATCACTGGACTAATTTCTTTTGGTTTTTTTTGTTTGGTTTTTTTTGGTGTTTTTTTTTTTTTTGCTATGCTTTTCCGGGACTCCATTAACATCATTCTAGAAACACCACTTGTTATTGCTTTGTGCAATGAATTGTACCCTAACATTTGTATTTTGCAACACACTGCTGTCTGCAGGGATTTGATCTTGGGGGACTCATATTCCAGTCTCAGTTCCTCAACCAGCACTAGTTAATTTTTACTTTTACCCTCTGCTCTGTCACTGTAGGCTTTGAGAAGACTGAGTTGTTTTACCCACTGCATGTCTTGTGATCACCCATATACCAGCTCCAGGTTCAACAAAGGCCTTAGACACAAATAATCAGAAACAGCCTCCAAGTACACAGGTTGGGCTGAATTTAAATTTACTAAAAGTGCAATCTACATACTGTGGGGCACAAGGTAAGAAAACGATCTCATCTGTGTCTTCTAGACCTTGCTGCAATTCTGCTCCATTCAAAAATTTATGGCTTCAGTTTCTGTTTTTAATACAAGAAGCTGCTCTACCCCTCATCAGGACCTTGGTTCCTGAAGTTGGTAGGTTAATGGAGAAAAAGGAGTAAGTAATTAATTTTCCCTACCTGAATTGTGGTCATTCCAAGCTCTTGACCAATCAAAACCTGTCCATCCTGTAGTTTAGCGATTCTGGGCTCCTCCACCTGCATGAAGTCACTCACCAGGTCGGTAATGTCAATCTGCCAGTCAGAACCCAGTAAATAGCTCAGCTGGCCACCAGTGTCTGCAGCTTCAGCTACAAACTGTGTGAGAACTCGCACCATTGCATGTTGGTACTGAAGGGCACAGCCTCTTCCCTTACGTTCATCCTCCTCTTCATCATCACTGTCTCTGGCTGGTCTGGTAGGACACCAAGAATAAAGAATTCATTTAAACTGGTGTTGGAAGAGCTTGCAAAAGGAGAGCTATTGCTGACATGTCTGCAGCCTAGTTGCTGGAACAAGGGACCTTTGCCTCCTTTCATTGCCACTTCAGAGCATTTCTGAAGTTAATCAGGTCTCTCTACTTTTATCCTATTCCCCTCATTAATAACTAAGACCTCCAAGTTGCCTAGGTCTCCAAAACAACTGCCGAAATCACTAACTGGTCTGCTAGCTTTGCTAGCACATTGTCCTTTCCAAATGCTTTTCATCATTTTACATGTTAAGCCCTTACTTTCAGAACCTTACTTTCAGAACCTTCATTCTTTTTTTCTTTTTTTCTTTTTTTTTTTTTTGTCTGGATCTTCCTATAAACATCCTTGTGTTGTCATGGAAATCTCCTCTGTCTGCACATGCAAACACATCCCTTCTTGTATGGCATTCAGGTTGAAATCCCACCTCCACCAAAATCCCATCTCTCTGCTGTGACGCTAACAGAAACCTGGTAAATAAAGGATGTCTTCATAGATAAGTGGGAATAGCAAGCAGCTACCTTATCAATTTGTTCTTCTTACTCTTAATAACACTGACAACAGATACAATCTATATTTGTCCTGTCATTCACATGCCACTGACCTTTGGGCATGGACAGAATCTTTAAAGTCCTAGTTTATCAGTGTCCTGACTTTGGGATACTGATCAGTGCCACTGGACCCTACAGTGATATGAAAGAATGAACACATTAACTAGCAGGACCTGTGAACCAGGCTGGAGACAGACCAGCCTTGCCAGAGATGGTCATTGCTGACATCTTCCTGCTGTCTGTCTCATGGCTGATCCCACCTAACTTGACCAATTGGCTCTTTCCATCTCAGTCACTAGAGCTATAAAAGGAAATTGATTTCCACTGGAGGATCATGCAACCTGCACTTTCCATTTCCATCATAAGTCCAGTGCAGGAGCCTATTGAATAAATGTCTGGTGACCTTCAAATTTACACCAGAATTGCATTAAGGCCAAATGAGCATGTTCAGATCCACTGGTCCTGACAGGTCTTTGGCAAGTGCACAACCCAGAATGAACGTCCTCTAATGAAACCTACCTCTTATTAGAGATGATGGGGACTCTCCACCCCTTGATCTGATTTAGTTCTGTGTCAGAGACCTCTATCTGCAGCGGGAGACGAGGAACCCAGACTGTCATTTCTAAAGGGGCACTCAGATGCTGGTAAGTAAAATTAACTATGACATTCACTTTGCCTTTCATTTCCTTCCCATTGACAAAGACGTAGTCACATCTGTCAGAAACCTGCAAAAAGGAGAAGGACAAAAAGATTTTAATGACTCTCTTCACAAATTATAAAGTACACCACATGTTGGGAAAGTAAGTGGGGAGAAAGGATATAGGTTTAAACTATGTCCATATTCAGAAGACAACTTAGAATAACAAGAAAGGTACCTGGCGTGACTTTAATAGCTGGTATAATTTGGCATCATTTTAACAGGAAGGTTTTTTGTACTATAAACAATTCCAGTATAATCTAAGATTAAAGAACAACTCTATTCTGTCCTTAATTCCCTCTCCAACAATAGGACAGTCCTAGCATAATGCACTGAGAGAGAATTCTTCTCCTCTCCTCAAAGCTCAGACTCTACTGTCCTCCTCCTCTGCTTTGTGTGCAGCCCAAGGAATACCACATAGCTGCAGGGAGGAGTAGGTAACTGCCTGTATACAGAATTGACTAGGGAACACATTCCTCTCATTGACCCCAAATGGATACAAAAGGTTCTTCAGAAGTCCTGTTCCAGGTGCCAGGGCATGTGGTGGTCACATCAACCAAAAACTAATCACAAGGAAGAGCTCACTGGTGTTCACTGGGGCCAAAACGCTTCATCTCTGCTGCAAGCCTGACAAAGGTCTTACACAATGTCCTGCTCAAGCTAGTCCTGATGTCACTTTATTTATTACCTGCAGCTTTGGACATCAATATTGCTGAGAGTTACTAAATCTCTCTCAAGCGATTTAGCAGCTATTGCAAGGATCTAGGTGAGCTGACAGGACCTGTTCATTAGAGCTAGTTAAAATATATGAGTAAATGTACACGTCAAATAATTTATTAACTACCACTTTAACGTGCTGATGATGTGAAGGAATGATCTATTAAAACCCTGGACTCTTTTCACAATCCATTACCAGTCAGAACTTCCATTCTGTAGCTGTATTTAATATTTCTGACTCCAGAATGCATAGTCTCATCCTCATCTGAATTTAATGCCATTTTCTACTCTTCTGTTTAAATGCTAAATGAATTTAAATCGTATTTAAATATCACCAGCTTTTGTAGGATAATTTGCATTCCTAATATTATTATCTTTAAACAACAACAACCCCCCTTACAGACAGATCCATAGCAAATCCATTTCCATCCTTGCTTGTCTGAGCCTAGGTAACGTACCAAAAAAAGTTATCATGACTCCTGCAATGTCTCTCTTGCAAACAATGTGTGGTTTAAGTTCAAAATCTTATAGCTGCCATTCGTTTCAGCAGGAAAGTAAGGAGTTTATTTCCAGGCAGAATTACGTTTTTCACGATATTCTCATGTTCGCATTTTTTACACTAGTTCTTAATGGCTCCTGTCGGGATCCAATCTCATTGTGCTGCACTGCTAGAAAACCTAGTTGCTGTCAAAACCCACTCAGAGAATGGGGAAATAGAATGCAAGGAAAGGACCTCACAGCAGGCAGCTGAGCACACACAAGTCCTGGCTCTGGCTGGGGACTGTGGCACTAATGTAATTTCCAGCAGAATGCTGATCCAAACTGGCCTGAGTTGAAGATGAGACTCTGCAAAACTCTGGGAGAAGCTTCAGGTGAGCCAGCAGAAATGGCTACAGGGAGGGTTGGAGGAGCACATTCCCCTTCTAGAAGCAGCAGCAAGAGAGCAGATTTTATTCTTGCAGAAGGCCCACTAATGTGAGTGTACTATTGTAGGGGTCAGAACTTGATTTTACTTCTGACCTGCAACTTCTAATAACCTGTCCAACAGGTGGGAAGTCAGAAAGCCTTCAGATAGTGCCTGGTAAATCTGCTCCTTTTCCCACCCCCTGGGGTATCTTGCTTCTGTAAGTGGACATTGTTCCTAGATGGTACTGCACTTGTCCTTGTTGCCTTCTTGTTTTTTAAGTGGTGTTTGTTCCCAAACCAGAGCACTGTCCTGTGCACTAACAAGCTCTGTTTGCTCCTTTCTACCTTTTATATATTTTTTTTTTTCCTGGGATGACAGTGAGAAGAAAAACTGGGCAGAGTCTCAAAGTGCCAGATTTCCACCTGAGAGGCAACAGATCAAAGCTGAAGACAAAGTGGCCCCAAGGGAAATATGCAGCCTGGGAGCTGATTGCCCTGAGGTTCTTCACTTGTCTTTGTGTCCTGGACCAGAGCTACAAGTGAACAGCTTGAAGACAAGGATTTTCTGTAGCAGACTGAAAGGCCAGGTAATAGTTTTCAGTGTGACTCCCTTATCATCTCTGCTTCCAGCTAACAACACCTCATATTTGTGAATCTTAGCTGATTAACACATTAGGCAATTAAATGTCCCCATGGGTGACCAACCTAGGACTGAAAATGCTTCCTAGTTATTTAAGGTAACAGGAAAATTTCTGCACCTTACATCAAAGAAATCACAGTTGTGAGATGTTTCCAAACCACAGTGGTGTCCTCTGCAGAGCAGAGCACTGAGCCTGTGGAGCCCTGATCCCCAGAACCTCTCCTGCCTCCCCAGCATGTCCTCTGTCTGCACTGGCAACAGGGCTTCGAGCAGGGGACCTGCCAACCATCCTCCAGCTGGGCTAAGGCTTTGCTGTCCTTTGAAGCGCACCCAGATAGCACAGGTGGGATTCTGCTGTTGTTTTTATTAGTCTGTGTGTGTGTAAAGAGCATTTCAGCACATGGGAGCTGGTACAAGGCTGAGACTCTCCCAGGCAATAGGAGGTAACTGCTGAATTATAAAAGGAAGAGATGGAAATCAGACTCTCAGATTTTAAAATCATTACTGCTCAAGCAATAGCAAGAAAAAAAAAATCTAGCAGGTAAACAGATCTCAGCTCCAACTTTATCAGGGTTTACTGCAGAAAGAGAGTGCTACAAAAAAAAAATCCATTCCTAAAAAAATACTATATGAATGATTAAATAAATACCATGACCTTGTGGTTTCAAAATTAGGATTTACAAAACAAAGTGATGGTCAGGAAAAGAATGACTAGGCTTGGGATACCCGCTCCTGTTTCCCTTTCTCTAAGTGAGAGAGCAACAACTATGAGCTCATTCAGTACCCAGCCAGCCCTTCACTGTTTGAATGAATAAGCATCACTGTTCTGCTGCAGTTTGCATGCAGTCCTAACAGAGCAACATCAAAACATGGGGCAAAATACAGTACATTTTCATAAATCAAGCCAGGACATTCCGAAACAGGTCATCAATAGAAAGGCAGATTAGCCATGCCCGTGTTACTGCAGACACATCCAAACCATTCATCTTCCAGCGCAAGAGAAAGACTAGAAAGATGCAGTGAAAAAAAAAGAAAAATTGAGCTTCTCTTGTCTCTTTCAAGACTGTTTTCTAAGCTGTTTGTCTGAAACGAGTAAATATTTTGTGAAATGAGTTTGATGGTCCTCGGCTGAGCCTTTGCAGGGCAAATGTGCACATGAGCAAAGAGCCATCAAACGCAGCTCAGCAGCTGGCAGCCCCCGGGCAATCCCCGGGGCCGACACCGGCAGAGGAGCCACCCGGTCCCCCCTCCGACGGCTTCTCCACGGGCAGAGCAGAGAAGCTTCTGCTGCCGCTGCCTTTTCTGAGCCTGCAGGTCTCCTTTTCAATCTGTAACGGATTTCAATTCCTCAGTCTGTCAAGCGGCTCCTTTTCTTTAGCATTAATTCATATAAACAGCCTTTAACTACCAACCCTCCTTCCTGTGCTCCAGTTCTTGCTTTGCACGCCTGGCCACACACACCAGAAATGGCCGTGGTTCAAGTTTATTAAATGCATGAACAGAGCAGCAGCACATACCCTGGGATGTGTGTGTGTGAGTCAGAGAAGGTCTGTACTACACCAACAAACAGCTCCCCGACAGTTAGGGATCAAGGGAATTACAGGTTGCAAAAGCTTGGTCCCAAACCAGACAGATTTCAGAAAACTATTAAACACATCATAAAATGCAATAGGAACTACAAATGGGCTGGAGCGAGGTGGGCGATTTGTAGGGAAAACCAATTTGTTTTCTTTCCAAAATGTGGCAGCTCCCACCCATATCTGTTTTTCTTTTCCTCCTGCCTTTGAGTTTTGATGGCAACTCCAGTTTTCCAGTAAAAGGTGACAAGGGCTCAAGAGAGAAAGAGTAGATTTTCTTTTACTGCTAATGTACTGCTGGAATACATCTCTCTGTGTTGTGGCCACTGTAATTCAAGGACATTATAATGCCATTAAGCCCTTCTGGTGCTGTGCTCCCTCACTAAAGCCTTTCTGGGCTTTATGTCACTGGAGCTTTTCACACAACTACGCTGAGCTGCCTTCCATTAATTAAGGAAGGCTGTGTTCACAAGATGCTCCAGAAATTCTCTCAGTACAGGGGACTTTTATCTCTTGAGGGAACTGGGACCTGAATGGGTTTTTTTGGGCATGAACTTGGTAGGTTATAAAAGTGCTTTGGGTTTCATTTGGCTCCTGCAGCTCCACCTCTTTTTCTTACATCGGTGAACAACTCAGACAGCTTCCTCTGAGTCACACACACGTATCTAATCTCCCTGTGCCAGGGCAGAGAGGTCAGAGGTCCCTTATTGCCAGCACAGCACAGAATTAGGAATTAGATTTCTAAGTGCACCATGTACATACCAAACACGCGGCTTCTGGCAAGCTGGGTGTCGAGTTCAATCATCACTGCTACAAAATGTGCAAAGTGGAATATTTCAAATGCTCTCAGCATTGCATTTAATTCAAGCTCCTAGCTGTATTGTCAGAAAGAGGAACAGAGGTAAGGCACCGCTGCTTCCAGCCACAGAGTTCTTGCCAAAAGTATGCATTCCTCAGCCCCACGTGCAGCTCTGTACGTTGGTTACCCTAAAACTGAGCCCAAAACTCAGCTGGTAGCTTTGCAACTGTGGAAGTGATGTTGCTGTATCACTTTAACACAGACAAACAAATATTGACCAGAAAAGGAGGGGGGCATTGCTGGTCCAAGGTACTCCTTTTTAATGTTTAAAAAACCTGTGTGTGTTATATGAAAAGGAAATCAGTGCTGTCCTTTAAAGCAGCCCACATTCTGCATGCTCTTCAGGTGTGATCACAAGGAAAAGAAATTAGTTTTAATTAATTTATCTTATTTTGTTTCACAGTTTGCTAGGCTATCTGTGAAAAAAAACCACTAAACTCTTTGAAGCCTTTTAGAAATGGGACTTCAGCCTGGGAAAACATGGAAAGAAGCAATAAGGCCCTTCACAAATCACACATGATCCCTATCACACAGCCTCCTGCATCCAGTCCTCCGATGAACCTGCCCTTTCCTGAAAGGATTTTAGTGCTTTTCCCATTACCCTTTTGCAGCCTATGATAAGTACGAATTTGTGTGGCTGAGTATTCCTTTGGTCCCATAAACTCTTTGTTAGCTTTAGGCTGCATAGTATCCAAAAATCCAACGGGACGGAGGGCGGGGGGGGAGGGAAGGAAACGAGAGTGTACATCATAACTCCCAGAAGA
>JANHGL010017466.1:33647-182865 GCA_024611195.1 Ceyx melanurus
GGGCGTAGCTGCCCGCTTGGCCCCAAAACGCTTTGTTACCTTTATGGTCCATAGTATCCAAAAATCTAAGGGGAGGTGGGGAGGTAGGGGAGGGAAGGAAAGGAGAATGTACATCATAACTCTCAGAAGAGATACCCAGCATTTCACTCTTAGCTCTCAGAAACAGCTGTAACAGTCTCTCCCCACCTCATTATCATTATTAAATTCCCATGGGATAACAGTAAAACCCTCACAGGAAACTGCTTTTCTGCTAGAGTAATTCTGTTGGAACTCTTATAAAGTCACAGCTAATAAGTCTTTGAAAATGAGATGTACCTAGAGCTGTTCTGGTTTAGATATTTCAAGGGTGGCCAAGTAGAAAAGTAAGTCTCCAAGATAAAATCTGTATTTTGGAAACACTCTAAGGCTCTGTCCCCACTCCTTGTTCTCATAAGAGATCCCTCCACAATACAAGCACCCTCTGCTTATAATACACACTTCAAACGTAGCCCTGCCACCTTGATGAGCTCACAGGATCTCTTCTGATTTAGTACTGCACATATTTTCCTTGGTCTCCCAGCATAAATGGCAATATTTAGTAACGTATGTTAATGAGTTCTGCCTAAATCATCACTGTCAGAAGAAGAATGGGGGAGCCTCTTATAACCATTAAAAATGAATGAGGAGGGAAATAAATAAGCAAAAGCAGCTCATTTGAGCTATAAAAGACTCCAGAACACAAGCTGTGTACCATGGTACAAAAGGATGAGGCCATTATTAGCTCTATAAGTCACATATAAATGACTCAGGGGAGACAGAGTCACCTTTAATCACCCGCGCTTAACCCGAGCTGCTGGAGTGAGATTCGTTACTGGGATAACCCAATCCAGCCCGAAATTATGCAAGGCACAATAAAATACTATCATGAAGAAGCAGCACAGGGGGTAGATCAGCCCTAAGCCCACTGTATGACTCGAGAAGAGACCTGTCTGAGTCTGGGATTCTGTGTCAAGAAACCACCCTCCTCAGATCTGGTGGCTGCTGGAATCAGGAGCAACTGCTGAGCAGCTGCTCTTGAGGAATAATTAAAACAACTCTTGCGTTCAGGAGAAATGAAAGTTGGGTTGTTGGTTTTTTTTTCTTTCCCAGAAAGAAGCAGTAAAGGCAAATGGGTATCAAACCAAGTTTAGGGATGCTCTTCCCATTCCTCGGTTACTCAGTAGCAGGGTAAACATCCCAAGCTGGGCTGCTCCACAGCTGCTCAAAGGATTATTTGGCTTGAACCCTACTGATTGGATTCCAGAGAGATCTTAAATCTAGCATCACCTTGATTTACACTGCATAAGGCCTTCTTAATTTTAAACATTTTGAATTTTGACTGTAAGTACTGAAGCATCTGCCAAAATCTGAAAGTACCCTTTCAAAGTCAGCAAATGACGAGCTATTTCACAAGGCTTCCTTCAAACCTCATCATTCCTTTGTACCTGGTTCTCTGCTCTGTGCAGCAAGGTTGTGCATTTCTTAGAGGAGCTGTCAAGTGACACATCTGAACCCTGCTGATTCAGCAAAAGCAGAGGGTTCTCTGAAGGTGTGAACCTTCAAAGTGCCCACACTTTTCTAGAGTGGTTTTCCTATTGCAGCAATGACACCCAAAAATACTATGATCCATAACTATATCTGCTTTTTTACCCAAAGACAAACATCTGTCTTAGCTGCTAAGGGTCTTAAGAACTTGTTTCCAAGCTCTTGATACCAGGCACCTCCACAGTACCATGATGGAAGCACATCTAGCACCGTTCCAGAGCAAGTTCAGCAGTAAATAGGTATTAGCAGAGACCTGTGCAATTGAAAATGGTTTTTACTTCACTAATCCACCTGAAGCCCATCACAGAGCATACTGATTAAGAGAACTCTGATATCAATTAATTTATAACAATTTTTTTAGTTTGTTCTATAGCTTTGTAGCAAACATCAATATACTACTCTCAGCAAAATATACCCGAGTGCAATACACAATGGCATGTTTTAAAAGGGCTGGCAATTCTGGGCAAACATCCAATTCTAGCTGCAAGTTTAATACTTCCTTTGTGAACATTATGGATCTGACACAATGTTTGCAGTGTATCAGTGTTATTAACTGAAAAATCCCCTCATTAAAAGTCTCTCCTCAGTAGTCATCTCTTGTTTTTTTTTTAAATCAAGATTTGGTGTGTAAGATTTTGATGGATTTTTCCCTCTTGCACATGTTTCTACCAGGAAATTCTACCAGTCCAATTTATCTCTGTGCACAGAATCTGGATTTTTCAAGGATGCAGTGAGAGAAAAGCGGCTGCCACACGGTCATTTGTGGCCACATCACTAAGCTGCTGTACACACTGTCCTCACCCATGATTTAGTACTTGCCTTAGGGCTGCCTGCAGTCTATAAAGACCTTTTCCCTTGTCCCCACTCAGCCACTGTGCTGGGGACAGCCCAGAGCCAACTGGGGATGATGTGTTCCCGGTGCTGAGTGGCCCACAGGACTGGCAGCAGAGCTGCCTGGAGGGTGAATGTTTCATTTCAGGAGGTCTTTCAAGACACCTACATTTAGTTTCATTTTTGGGTCATGAAATTCGGTTTCATTTCAATTTCAAATGATTAGAATTATGTAAAAATACCATAACATCAAGGAAAAAGTTATTTTAAAAGGAAAAAATCAAAACATTTCATTTTGGAAATGTCAAAACAAGATGTTTCTTTGACATAACAGGAACCTGCTAGAATCCTTTTCTTCCTTTTTCTGTCAGAAATTTCTGATTAAATTCCACGGAAATTAGCATAATTTCATGAAGTTGTTTTACAGAACTACAATTTCTGACTGAATAAACTCTGCCAAATTTTCCCCAATAAGCCAGAATCAACTGGGGCCACAAATCAAAACAAAACCATCACAATGAAACTCTGCTCGATTAGAATCCAATCACACAAAATCTGGAGTACCTTCAGTGTAATGAATAGTGCTGTTCTCATTTGAAGAAAGGATTGGAAAGCTGCAGAACCATCTTTCCAAAGGACTGGGATTAATTCCTAACTCCATCACATGCTTGTTAGATGACTGTGCGTTATTTATTGAGATCCATACTCCCAAGGATATTGAAGTGTTAACACCGACTGAACCCAAGGGGAATTTGGTGGTTAAATCTCTTTAAGAATCTGGGCTTTAATTTCCCTTTGATGCATTTGTAAAATGAAGATGCCATCCCCTTGTTTTACAGGGGTTTTGCAAAGCTTAATCTGTAAGAAAGAAGAGTGAGCTCAGGTGCTAGGGTTACACCAGCACATCTTCCTTTTGCTTAAAACTTATCTGTAGGTAGAGGACAGACCTTCACTTTTTTCACCTGCATCAGCAGTTGGTCACAGCCACACCAAGGGCATGATACAGTTCTGTAGGATGTGGCACAGGGTGAAACTGTGCCCCTGGCAAGCAGGCAATGCAAAGAGAAATCAAATGGCTTCATTCACTCCTGCTGCTCTCCCTTCCTTTTGCTGCTATGGCCATCCCTCATTTGCTGTTGGCTAGGCAGCAGTTCCTGCTTTCCAGCTGGAAAAGGAAGGTGGCAACTTCCTGCCCACCTGCTGCTCTTGATATTCAGCGAGCGGCGATCCCACCAGCACAGGATAAGCAAAAGAATGAGATGGATTCAGTGTCTGCTTCTCTACATCAGCAGGACATGGGCATGTCAGCACTGTCACATAGGAGAGCTTTAGACAGGCAAGCACTGTCTGACAACCAGCCAGAAAGCTGCTGGACTCAACCCACTTAGATTTTAGAAGCCACAATTATTTGTAATGAATGTGACAACACTTCCTTGCCTATGTTAATTAAGTTACATCTTCCTATTTCTCTCTTGATCTGAAAACCACATGCACTCCGTATCACTCACTGCAGTCATCCATGCAAAGCGGGGAAGAATGATAAACACATTCAGTACCCAAGCTTTTCATTACTAAACTGAAAGTGGCATTTCTCCCCTCCCTTCAGTAAAGCTTAAAGACAAGAGAACAACTTTGATTCATATTCATGAAAAGAGACATGCAGGCTGCTTGTCTCCAGGTAGTAAACACCTGGCTTCAAAGAGAAGCAGTGCCAATGAAGAATGTGACAAATTGGATGGACTGAACACTAAAACCATGTTATAAGGGGGATGGTGAATCTTCTAGGTTGGTCAGATCTAGCTAGTGGAGCAGTACTGGGGAGAGGAAGGCAACTGAGGCACACACAGCTTGAAATAGTCCATTGTAAGGGCTGCTCATCCTGTATGGGAGAGCCCCTGTCTTTGGGAGCAGCTGAGAGGAAAATGGACCAACCTGAGTGCAATGTGCATCTAACTTAATATCCAGGAAGGCAAAGTATTTCACAGAGCTCCCGTATTCTCCCAGGGCAGCTGAAGGACTTTAGGAGGTGCTGAATCTCCCCAAATGCAGAAAGGGCTGGTGAGGGAGCACTGGCAGTGCTGGTTTGGAACAGTCCCACTGCTGCCCAGTTCTCCCAGCCCACTGGGGCTGCAGCACTCCTGACAGCACATGACACATTGATTTCAGACTGTGGAACTCAACAACCCACAGCATTAACCTGCAGTCACTAACTTTGATTTTGTCTATAATTATCACAACAGTAAAACTAGGTGTGCAAAGTATCAAATTGTCATATCCAGAATACTTTATACTCCCCTTGTCTATAGGAAACTATAATCTCTGCCAACTCCTTTCTGTTCCACAGGCAATTCAGCTGAAGGTACCACTGTTTTGGTTTTGTTTTGTTTTGTTTTTTTGCTGTATTTCTTTCATTCGCTTATGGCTGAAAATATTTCTATCAGCTTCCATAATACTTACTGATCTTACATTGTTTTGTACTATATTAATCAAGAAAACTACATCCAGATTAATTTACCAGGTGCATAATGGTGCTTTATGCTCTTGTACACTGACCACAGAAATTATGTGCATCATTCTCAGTGTCCTGCTGGAACAACAAACATAGAGCTGGAAGATCAATGCTAACAGAAATGTTTTACACCACTGATGGTTGTTCCAAACAAAAGTAAAAGGTCCTTTTCAGAAAATATTTCCCTGCATGAAAAAGAAGTTTCTCATCTGTGCCACCCATGGAGAGTGCAGCCTCCCAAAATGTCACTTCTTTCTGCAGCAATCTGTGGCCTTGTCCTCCCACAGAGTCAAAAGATCGTCCTTGTCTCCTAGCTGGAGATGTGTTGGTAGCACAGCTGGACTACAACACTGACTGTTTACACTTTCCTAATTGGGGAAACTTCTTCATACGTGCTCCAGTCCTTGGTTTGTCCCAGATGAACACCTCTCTAAACATTCCTGTTCAAAGTGAGTTTACCAGGGATCCACCACTGAGGATGGATCTTGTTTTGCTGTGGTCTTCCAACAGGTTCCTCCTCAGTGAGGTAGGGTTTCTGCAATGTGGAGATCACTCCTCTTTGATAATCACCAAATACAACACTTCTTCCTCCAAATAATGTTTCATTAACATACTGCAACAACACTTTATAGTCACAGAGGAGATGAGACCCCTGATACTCAGTGATGTTCCATTCATAAAGCTCTCATGACATCTAACCAAGCAGGAAAAACCCCTTACTTACTGTTTGAGAGAAAATGCTGAGTCACAGAGATCAAACCACATGCCTAAGGTTTCATAGAACATTTGTTACCCAGTCAAGAAATGAATCCCAAAACCACAGGGCTCTCCTACAGCAGTGCCCTGTTATTCCAAACCAGGGCAGACTCTCATCTCACAGCCAGGAGTTCCAGGATTCACTGCCCAAGGCAGCACCACTCCTTTGCTGTTGGCACACACAGCCTCTGGTGGCTTCAGTAGCCATGGCACCTTTGATCTCTAGAGGTGGTGCCCTTGCAGCATTATGGCACAGCCAGATGTAAGGACTGACTGACTGAATCTGCAGTATTTCCATAGTACAGTATTTCCATTGGCTATGTTGAGTTTTCTTTTTTTGGCACTGCCATCACATACATTACAATTATGTTAACAAGCCTGTCTTTCTAAAGAACTCCTGTTTTCCTCTTCATTGCCCCGAGACACACTTCCAGTCATTTCTCATCTGTCCTTACCAGGTTATTTTTGATATCTTGTACGAAGGAGAGCTCTACTTCATGAGCAAATTCAAATAACTTTTCCATCTTTGCTGCTTTCGAGGGCGTGGGTGGGATGGAAGTGAAGCATGCGAGGTGCCCAGCAGTGTGTGCTGCAGCCCCTCCTCATGCCCTGCTGTGTGCAGAGTAAGAACCCACTCTGGGATTTACTTCCCCTGCTCCAGACTGAGCTCTTAACTCAGGAGGCCCCTAGCTCAGTCCTCAAAGTGCCAGCCAAGATGGCAGTTATTACAAACGGATCTTTTAAACAATGCCTGAAGAGAAATCCTTCCTCTCCAGCTGGCTAGTTTCTGCCCTGAAACCTGAGCACTAAAGGCCACTGGAAGTCACTGTCCATATATATAGATATATATAAACATATATATATCTATATATATAAAAATCTTATTGTATTCTGAGATCTGTATCTGTCACAATTGAGAACACAGTATGATTCAACATCAACTCCAATTAAATTTATTTTAGTTCTGTTAGGAAAAATTAAATCCTCTCTTAAAGGGTTTTCCTAATTTTATGGAAAATTACTAAAGAACCGAATAAAATTCAAAAAAATATTTTACATTAACTGATGCAAAAGGAATTACCACCCTTATTGTGGCTTTAAGCATGACTGCTATGAAACTTGCTGTTGGTTTGGTCCAGTAAACAGAGAGAAATAGAGAAGCCAGCTAAAAATGCATTTTCTGTAAGGCTGTAAGAGAAATGTAAATCCTTATAGACTGCTTTGGACTTCTAAACTAGGTAGAAAAAGGCACTGGGCTGATATATTCTCTGCCTCCTTGGAATCACTCATCTTTCATCTCCATCACTGCATTGCAGACTGGGAGCAGTGCTATTTTTTTGACAACATTCTCATTTTTCCAGCTTCCAAGAAATCTCTAGACAGGGATTGTCAGTTCTAATTATGCAGCTTGTGCTGCAGCAACAGGTGGTTACTGAACACTCAGAAATGACACTTTGACATTTGCAAATGGATTATAAAATTTGGCCCGTGTTCTTGACAAAAATAGCCATAAAGGAGGGAAAGCAGGGGAATGGTGAAGGCAGTCACATTGAACTGGGAAGTCCTGGTTATGTTGGCTCCTCTGCCAGGCCTTCCCAAACACAAGTGCAACCTGCACCTGGGCTGACTGTGGGCACACCAATCCTCAAGCTGGGAGATCTATAGAGATTTACAATATATCTAACAGATGAGCAGTAAAAGCAACAAGAATTATGTATTCACAGTTCTGTGCCCACATAATTTAGCTCCATACCTTCTTCCATAGAGTACAGCATTGGGTAAACTCACTAGCTTGGGCATCTCTGTGCCACACCACAGACAGCACAGGCACGTCAGGTCTTTCACCCTCCAACAACAAACTGGTCTGGATGCTCAAAGATCCAGTTGTTAGCAGAGCTATTTTCCATCCTTTATGTGGAGACAATAGCTCTTTCTACTTCATAGGACAACCTTAATGTTTGGAGCATTAAAGATGCAATATTTCTGCCCAACTATTTAATCCAAATCTCCGACTTTTCTCCGACTCTAGGAAGTTTTGATCCTACTCTAAAGAGCCAGCAGTTCTGCCCTCGAAGAAGTGTCCTGCTCTTCTAATTTATTTCCAAAGAGTAATGGGTTATACATAAATACTAATTAGGGACACCATCTGCCCTAAGACAAGCGTGAGACCAGATCTCCCCAGACTTAAAAAGAGGTGAGAGCCACACAGAAGTGATTGAGAATGCCAAGATGAAAAGAGAGGAGTTTTAACTCTTCAGTGCTCTCAGACTTCAGTGTCCCACAAGCACAGATCTGCAGGCAACCCCTTCAGTGAAGCCATGTCTCAGCTGGTACTTAATAGGACAATGACCAAACGCTGCTGAAATTACTTGTGTAGACACCATCACTTGCAGAGAAGTGTATATAAGCAGGACTATGCTCCAAGAGCAGAGCAGCAGCCATGACACACAAACACCAGCTGAAAGCTGCTACCAGCCAACATGGACAGGCTGAAATGCCAGAGAGTGTTTTTCAAACAGCACTTGCTCTAAAAGTGGCTGCAAAGTTTATAGTGGAACGGGAGAGAGACTCCTTCCTCACTGCAATGGTGAGCAAGGATGCTGAGCATCTGTCCTCACTTGACCCACTAAGAGAACCTTCTCTTCTTCCCAATGCCTCTTTCTGGACAACTGAAGGTAAATTAGTTTCCATGCTGGACTGCAAAAATGTAAATGGCTGTGAGCTAGTCACCCCTCACCTTGGTAAGCTGTGACACACAGAGGTCAGACTGTGACCATGTTTGCGTGAGATGCAGCAGATTGACATGACTGGGGGGCTCACTGCCTCATATTCTTGTTTTTAGCAGACTCCTCTCTGCAGCCTGGTTGTTATCAACCCAGCTTTAGGCAGGGCTGCCCGTCCTTTCCCCCTCTGCTAGTTACATCCTCTCTGAATTCATTTAAGGAAGATGTCAAGCTCTCCATGCCTACTGGTTTCCTTTAAATGAGGAAACATCAAGGGTTGCACATGCACATGTGCACAAGGTCAAAGCAGGCAACAGGACTGGAGTGATCCTGCCATTCCCAAGTGTTCCACAGACTGCACAGCAGTGCTCTTCCCATCAGGAAAATATCACCCTTATCTAACATGCCTCCCACTATCTGCAAGCATTGCTGCTACTAATGCTTATCTTTCATTTTTACATCTCTAAACAAGTTCATTGCAGTGGTGCTGAGCTAAACCCAGGCTCCTCCAGCATGTCTCTGGGGACAGAAATAATCCAAAACCACTTGCTCCCCACTGTGAACAAAGGTCATTATTTTGACAAATTAGTTAAATCTCTCTCAGTCAGCAACGATGACCCTGAATTATTCAGCACGCATCTGTCTTTTTCCCTTAAAAAAAACGGCCTGTAAAGCAATAAGTGTATTTCACTTGAACCACTTCTTAAAGATGTAAGACAGTTTGGGTTCACTCCAATGCCCCTTGAAGTCAATGGGAGTCTTTCATTTAATTTTCATTTAATTAATTTCATTAAATTTGCAGATGATGCCAAGCTGGGAGGGGTTGTAAGTACTTTGGAGAATAGGATTAGAATTCAAAATGCTCTTGATAGTGTAGAAAATTGTCTGAAATAAATAGATGCAATTCAAGAAAGGCAAGAGCTAAGTATAAAGTTGGATAAAAACAGAATGGGGAATAAAGATCTGAACTAAGGAGAGTGAGAAACTCTTCAACTCTAGAATCATTGAGGACTAGAAGATAACAGAACTGCCATCTACAGTAATTTTTAAGATCTGCTTAGACAAATGACCGACAGGAATGTTTTCCATAGCTGAACATATTGTTCCTTTCAGCTCAGTTCGAGGATCTCAGCAATTTTCAAGCCATATATTGAGATATGTAATGTACAGTTTCTCCTGTGTGTAGTCCATGCATATTATCTACAAGAAATATGGGGGTTCTGGGTAAAAAGGGAAACGAGTATTTTATCTTTTGTTTCTCAGATGCAGTATCGATCTGAAAAGCAGAAGCATGTCCTGTTTTACTGGGAACAATATTTTGCATGCTAACAGAGAGACAAATGCAACCCATGTGACAGTCATCACTTAAAGCTCTTCTGAACTTCTAGACAGGAACCAAAAGCAGATGGCAGTGTTCAGTAACCTTCTGAATGACCTGGAGTGAACTAAAGCCTTTGTACCAGCATAATTTATGTTGCTAGAATGCAATTAAATAAGTTTGCAGTGCACAAAGTAAATGTTATTTCATACTTTCTTCTTTCAAGATCTGCTGGAGTGTTAAATATATTATTCTCACCTGTATTTCTAGCAATAATGGTGATAATTGCGTCACTTTGAAGCACAAGACAAGCCATTGCCTGAAAATCAATTGTGTTTCATTAAATAAAAAAGAAGAAAACAAGGAAAAAAATTCACTAAAAAGATGCAAAGGCATCCTGCTTTCCTGTGCTAGGGAATGCTATCTGCAAATGCTATCTGGGGCTAGAAATGAAGTCTCATTACTCTAAGGTTTGAGAATAATCAAGCAAACCATGAAAACAGCTATACGTAGCATAAATAGGAAAGCCAGGCCAGAAACTATTTCCTCTCTCAGCTATATTCTAGAAAAAAAATCACAAAATGAAAAACACACTCATGGAATAGATAAAAATCCGGGTGAGGACTGAAGAGATGCAGTTTCTATTTCATTTTTGCCATTTGACCTCATAAAAGGTTTGTTTTCTGCTCATTTTGTTCATTCATTAATGTTTTATTCATAGCTGTTTAGATTGTCAGAGGATGGTCTCAGGCAGGGAGCTGCAGTTGCTGGCCATCGAGACTGGGTGCTGTTGGGAGTTGTACTGAAATAGGCATAAACACCATGAGAGAAAACATCCTTGTGTCTATAGTTCTTACCCTGCAGAAGACAACAGACCAGATATATTGGACTGGGGCTATGATGAGCTTGGGACTAATAGTCAGTAAAGCAAAGACAGTTCTTAAAGCACGTTCAGGGTCAGTATAAGCTGAGAAAAGCCTTGGATTTTCCCACCATAAGCAAAGGGAAAGCCAAACTGTGCTGTAGCTCTCCACCTGTCAGCCCTATTGCAGCTAATGGGTTCCATGGCAGTGCAGTCTGGGTGCCATTTGGCCTTCAAGTGAAAAGCAGTTGCTTGCTGCTAACCTGAACCTACAGTTCCTCTGAGCTTTCTTCCACTTTCAAAGAAATGACAAGAGGAACACATTCAATAAAACATTTCAGTTTCAGTGAGGATGAGGAATTGAAGGTGGAGAATAATTTGAAAGCATTTTGTAAGATTTTAGCTGCTTGTTCCCTATTGACTCTGATGGGATTCATGCTGCTTTGATCTTCCAAATGCTTTCACACTCTTTCCATCCTGATAAGCACTCATACCATGTATTTATTTACTGCTAAATTGAGACAAGTCCTGAACTTTGATATCTGAACTATCTTGAAACAACCAAGAAAAAGAATAGCCAGATTATGAAAGAGACTCCATCTGAAGTATACCACCCTATTTATTGCCATGCCCTGACTGTTCTCAGTGTTAAGGAATTGATGAGAAAGTTGAATAACTGATCAAGAAGCCCCACTATGAAGATACAGGAATGAGCAGGCATGGGTCTGTGTCCCGGTAGCTGGATCTCTTCCAGCACACTCCTATTTAAAGCCTATGACAAGCTCTGGACACTTAATGGAAGAACTGTCAGCAGCTTGTTTTTCCCAGCACTGGCTGCAAGAAACAGAGCAGGTTCCACATGGACAGTCTGGATGAAGGCAACACAGAGAGGAAAACAGGTGAAGCCATGAAGAAGTCTTTTAATCTGGATTTGGCCTTGCAATTGACTGTGGTATAAACAGCAAAATATTCCACATTTGCCTAACAGTGCTGGGATCCTCAAAGACACTAGAAGGACTTGGGTGCTGAGGTTCCACAAGACCAGATGTGGACATCACATTTTGCTAGTTCATGTTGAAAATCCCTCTCTGAAAATCAGAAATTACACTACAGACAAAGGCATAGGAAAAGGACTTTAGAAAACTGGGATTTGCATCAAGTTCTGCATTACCCTGGAGAGACCTGCATCTGCTTTCAGAGACAGATATACCCACCTCCAAAGAAACACTTATGAAAACATGTAAGAGAATTGTTGAGCGATAGCTTCACTTGCTCCTGCAGTGCTTAGAGACATGTTACATCTGCACTACTCCCTGCAAGAGTAGCTGCTGCTACTGATTTATGAGCTGGCACAAATCAACCCTCTAAAATAAAAGATCTGCTCTCAATAACAGCACACGTGGTAGAGGAGAGTGGAAAAGGGAATTATAAGAGTTTTATATTCAGTTTGTTTGGTTCTTTTTAATGAGGCAGGTGATAGAGCCTTAGCCCTGCACTGTCTCATTCTCACACACACAGCCAAAAGCTTAAGACTGATAATTTTTTCCAGTCTCCTCTTTCTTGACTCACTCATTTCTAAGTAAGCTCAGGAACAGACACATGAGCCCAGGGGATGCAGAGTGCTTTCCCCAGAGCACCAGCTCATCTTCAGCATTTACCTTTGCAGGTAGAGCTCAGAGGGGAGGAATAAAGCTGGCAAAGAAAGTGCACGTCATGAGGCTGGTGCTTTTAATTTTGGCAACAAGTGCCAATATTTGTGAACTATGTTAGACATCTGAATTCCTCACACCTAATGAAAGAGCAAAACCATTTTGCTTCTGTTTAAGCAGGATGCTAAAATGTATTTAATTTTTTTTTTTAAGATATTCCCAGGAAGATAAGTGGAGCAGTTCTTATAGTGAGGCTCTTCAGGAATTGCTAGCTCAAGAGAGTTTCAACTCTTTACAGGGCATGCTATACAACAGTGCAGCCTGTCAGATCTCTGGCATTTCACAAATATGTTTGCTCTTTTATAAAGACCTCATGGCCAAAACCCAGCAACACTCACATATTTAGTGTTGATGATGTGCCAGATATATTCAGCCTTTAGTGCTTCACTTGTGCTTATCTGCTCTCCACTTATGCTATCTTGCAGGCACCTGGAGCAGCTGGGGAGCTTCATCCTCTCCTCTTGGTTTCCAGACAACAGGAACAAACTGGACAGCTCACCTATATGCAAAGTTCCCTGGAAAAATATCCATATTAATGCCAAGCTCTTGGCACAGTGAGCTGGTAGGAGCTCATTCTGGTTTTATCCTTCATCTCACCAGTGAGCTGAGCAGACTACAGATGGGGCTAAATATTACTGCAACTTCACTGAGCTCAACTTGGTATGGCAATTCCAGCTGCTCAGAAACGTACCTTTCTTATTTAAACCAGAGCAGAAACTGGGCTCGTTTGGTATCTTTGTGCACTTGCCATTGCAGCTTCAAAGAAGCAGATTGCAAGGTTTGCTGCTGTCCTGTCACCCTGCCCCCCCTTCCTGCTGGAAGCCTGCCCGTGCCATCACTCATCAGACCTAGTATGAAAATAGTTGCATGTTTCTGATTATTTCACTCATCTATTCCCAGGAATAGTAAGGAATAGGAAAAAAAATGTTTCCTTTTCCTTTTTCTGAGGAAAAGGGAGTGCTTCTTTGTGTGGCATGGCATTCCATGGGCTCCATAAAGCCTTCTGAACTCCTCTAAGAATTATTTGCTGTGAGATTTTCAGGTGACTTACTAAATTCCTTATCTCCCCTTCGGGTGAATAAGGGTTGTCTGCCCCAGGAACATGCTATGAGGGACTCACTGAGATTATTCAGATTTTTTTTTTTTGGAAGCACAGGTGATCCTCACCATGCAAAATCACATTATGGAAAGAGAAAAGCTGATTATAGGATATGTATCATACCTCCCTGGGCTCTTCTCTGCTGAGTCTCACTCAATCTCTGTGTATGTATATGCCTATTTTAGTGGGCTGAGATACAGCAGTTAAGAGGAGGCTACCTAATTAACTTTCTCTTTGAAAAGCAGGACTCCATATAAGAGAGGGAGAAAGGAAGTAAAAGATGTCATATGAACAACAGAACTGTGATTGCTACAAAATCTCAGTGTGAAGCTATTCACACCTATAGGACTGCTGGGAATGAAGCTGCACTTCAAATTTGTTGGCTTCCATGTTTTTTTGCATAAAAAAAGATTCTAAAAAAGACTTGTTCTATCACCCTCAAGATACTGACAGGAGATCTTAGCACACTTATCTGGATGTTGAAGCATTCTTCCCTCAACATGGGCAGACAGGGGAGATTTGAGTTTCTTTGCACTTATAGATGGATAGGAGTGACTCCTGAAGGCTTTCAGGAGCTAAAAGAAATCTTACCACATTAGCAAAGACTTAGATGGAGATGTCACTCACATGACACCTGTGTCTGTCCTACACCTGCTTTTGATGTACAAAACACCATCCACAGAAGTAGCCTGGCCAACTCATTTCACCAAGGGTACTTCTTCCACATGCCTGGCTAGCATATAAATGTTGCTATTTAGCCTCTTTGGATTACAACGATTTCTCATTCCTTTCATTCCCATATCTACTTGGAAATCTTCTGACAAAATGTATGAGCAAAGATAATTTTCCAATAGATCAATGTAAGTTTTTCCCCTGTTGCACAACTTCTTAATAGACTGTGGGCCCTGCAGAAGCATGTTCCCTTGTAATGTTATTTCTTGTACAATTTTAAAATTCATATACTTCAAGTAAATCTGTCTGTTTCAACTAAAAGTTGTGTAGCCTTAGGGATTCTTTATCAGATGAGCAGATGATCTTTTTAGCACCTTGAGTTTCTGACTTTCATATCTTTCATTAAATCAATCTTGCTTTCATGATTTGTATTTATGCCAATGCCCAATTCTATTACAACTCTCTCTTCTGCTTTCTCAGTTTCCTCTATTGTTCTTTTTTTTAGGTCTATAATATAATTTCAGTGGCTAACTCATAGGCTGTCACTTCACATTTATGAACTGGAACATGAATGTGCATTACTACTTTATTTTTATTAAAATCTGTGATAACTAATGCACTGATTCAATTTCTACTGAAAAGATTTATATCTGTTTTCTTATTTGGCCTCTAACCTCCAGCCCTCCAAACAAACCTTTACATCTATATTTACATATTGGGATCATTACAGTTCTTTTATCTCCCTTTCCCAATGACTTCAGAAGCTATAATGGATTTAGGTGGGAGTTTAATTAGAAACTGCTTTTTTCTGTATTTCAGGCTACATTTCACGTGAAAGGGAAAAATATGACTCTAACAAATGAAAGACAATGCAACCCCTAAAAAGCCCCAGGCTAGCTAGATAAGTGTTTAGCAGAACAGACAATTAGACAGTGGGAGATCACGGTGGAGCCCCACTCCCTAGGAAGCTGGCATTCATTTTATATTGGTTTGTATCTTTGTAACAAAAGCTCTCTCAGTAGTGTGTCAGAATTGGATTATTTTCAGCAGGTTTTTTACTTATTTTTCTTCTCTGATGAGCAGGGAGTATCTCTGTGTATTCTCAGGTCAGCCTTGTTTCCTTGGCTCTGGCCACCTGCACTCCTGCCATGCTGTGAAGAGGAAATAAGAGAGAGAAGATTTTCCACTCACAGTCACTGCAGTGTCAGCTTCTGACAAAAGAGCTGAAGTTCCCAGGAACATACTAAACTCCAAAAATGCCTGCTTATTATGATTTTGCTCATTAAAACACATGAAAACTTAGGGCAGCCCTGATTCACAGATATTAGGGGTTGGAAGGGACCTAGAACACGTGAATATGTCTCAATTTCAACCTGTGCACTGCAGATACCAGGTGGTTCAGAATGGAGGGTTCTGCATCTAAAGCCTTTTCAAAAGGAAAATGTAATGATAGCTGAGTAAAAAGTCTCAGGATTCAGCAGAATTTTCTATACTTACTGCAGCTGGATAGTGGATAATAGTTTTTCTACTTTTGGGTTGGTGGACATCACTTGCTTACTGACAGACCTGGCCAGGGATAGTTCAGATATCCTCCTGATCATGCACTTAAACTGATTTCTTGAATCATACTTGCAAATGAAACATGAAGTTGAGGGCTCAATTCCCATTACACTACACAAGCTGAGTGACCTTAAATCACATTGAAAGCCTCAGCCTTACAATCAAGTTGTTTTTCTAAACCTTCACTGCATCCTTTCACTAAACATAAACAAAAAAAAAGGAAATGACAGATCAGACAAAGCTAGTTATTACCACATCTGGGGATATCCACTGTAAATAAGGGGCAGCTTATAGGCCTAAAGGATAGACATTGTCTTGACATATACCATCCTCTGGCTAAAGTACGTGATTCAATGTAATTGTTTAAACTAGAGGTTTGTAAACAGCTCATCATTTCACCCTTGACTGTGTAAAGCAGATAACTCTGCTGAGGACTGTGTGGGAAAGAGACAAAGACCCTTCCTCTGTGGATCCCCCCTTCACCAGCACAATAACAGATTATTTCTTTATTTGTTTCCTGTGCTGTTGAGTGAAGAAGTCCTCTCCCAGATAATATGCTTCTAGGATCATCTTCATTCCTGTCCCCTAGCAATTTCAGATTTATCTTTTCTACAGTTTTTCTGGATTTGGCTCACTTTGTGACATTAAACATCTCATTTTGTGCATTCAGTTTTCTCAGTCTCGACAGCAACAAAACAACCAACCAGCACATGAAGAAAACTCTACCAGTAATTAGCCCTGCTGGAGACCAGATGATAACTGTCAGATCTGGATACCAAAAAGTACAGGACGAGGTTATTCATACCTATGTACAGCTTTCCTAGCAGGCTGAGCTCCAAAGAAATAAATATCAATGAATGCAGCCCAGCTGCATCTACTTAAAGGAGAGAGTGAAGATGAGATTAGACACACACATTGTCTGACCTGGGAACAAAGGGCAGAATTTGGAAAACCACTTGTCAAGGTGTCTTCAAAAATTAGTACAGTACATACAACTGTATTGCCAGAGGGGCTGTTTCTTATCCCGTCTGCAGGCCTGTGTGAAATCCTTCTGATGAAATTCTCAGCCCTAGGGAAACAGTTGCTTTCAAGATTTGTTACAAGCTTGAAACTCAGCTCAGCATCATCAAAATGTGTGAAGAACTTTCAAGGAAACATAGGCTGACTTATGGCTATGGCACTGAAACAGCTAAAATTGGCTGTGGCTGATCTTTGCTTTCAGCATTAAGCTGATACTAAACTAAACCATCCAGTGACAGTGAGAGCTGTGCTTAGACACACACACAAAAATCCCAATAAGGAATAGACTTTCTCCTCTTTTCATCAAATAAAGTGCAGAGCAATCCCATTAAGTACACTGGGTTAACTCTGGGTTTTCAGTGGCAGAAAAGAGATCCAATCATTAGCAGAAATTGTCCGTGTGCACGTGAGACTGGCCTTGATTTCTTCTTTTAGTGACAGTCAAGTGCAATTAATCTCATATTTACAGACAATGCATACAAGATAGTTCAGTAGCCATCCACTGTGCCTTTGGATGCCTAGGCACCAGGGCAAATGATACTTCCCTTCATTACTGAAGTTTCACTTCTCCCTCTCTGGCTTTTAGTAGAATGAAATGGAGCATGTAATAGAACGTCATGTTCATGGGTTTCATTTTGGTATCAGCTCCAGGTCTGCACAAAATCTCAAACGCTACTACAGCTTTTCATATGCTCATAAATGCTAGAAGAAATTGCTGAGGCACTCAAATCCTGAAGTCTAAAGAAGATGCCCTAAATTTACTCACACAAAACCCCTTTGCAGTTGCAAAATAATTACCTGATTGGAAATAATCAGGTTATTTTTCATAGTTATTATATGGAAGAGATTATATAAGTTGGGAGAAAATATCAGCTTTCTGTAATACCTACCTGCTCTAAATACACAGTTATACTTTTAACTAAAATTAAAGAGCCATTAAGGCCAGTTGCTGTAGGTGCTTAGGTTTCTAAGTCCCAATTAAATTAATTGGATTTGAATGCCTAAATAGCTTCAGAAATCAGGCTTATCATACAATAACCAGTTAAATAAGGCGATGCTGCAAAATAAGGCTGAAATAGGAAAGCTGTTCAGCATTTCTAATGGGTAGCTGCTGTGGGAAAAATAATAGCACTAGTGTCTCCTACAAACAAATCCAACACCTGTGCCATGGTCTTAGAAAAGGTGAGATGAGATGCTGTCACATGGGTAAAGCATGACAACTATTACAATTATTTTTGATAACAGGACTCAGATAACTCCTTGTATTCTGACATCTCAAAGCACTTTTCAGATATATTTTGCTTGTTTACCTTCTTATGCTCTTGTAAATCCTTCACAGTACCACATCAATTTTATGAACAACTGCAAAGAGAACAGGTAAGTGGGTAGCCAAGAGTCATCATAGAAAACCAGGAAGCATTGGGAGCACAAGCCAGGACTACACTGCATTTGACAAAAAGAAATAATGCAAAAATATCTGCCTCAAAACATACTCATACTGAGCTATTTAGGGACAGCAATGTAAAAAATTTGATTATGCCACACCAAAAACATCTTTTGAAAAGGATGAATTGGCCTTTCACAATTGCTTGGCCCAGGCTTACCTAGCTCCCTAAGTGGAAGTTGAGCACTTCTTCAAATCTTAAGGAACTGCAGGATCTAGATGTGAAGCCTATGGTGCTTGTGAGACAGTAGGATACCACATTTTCTCAAAGCTTTCAGGAGAGGTTAGCAATATGACTGATATAAGTAGGCTAAAACCTGGCAACCCAAAGGGTAAGTAAGGGCAGATACACAGAGAAAAATATTTTAAGACAGAGCAAGAATAGAAAAATAGCAAAAGCAGCAGCAACAGACAGTATGGGAGAGCTGGATGATCACTACAGAACTGCAGGAGGAGTGGGAGATGAGACTGAGTGAAGATGATGGGTGGGCCGGATGCCAAGTAGCTGAATGTCAGTGACAACAGCAGCTAACAGAGTCAAGAACCAAAACGAGAAGTCTGTATCTAAATGTGGACACATCACCTCCCATACATTGCCTTTACATTCATTTTCCTGCACATATATGGAAGGGAAGAGTCATGAAAACCTTCTCCATGGATGTGGATCCTTCACCATTACAGCAGAACACTGATCTGCAAGATTCCTTCCTGTATTTGGAAGTGCTCTGGACTATCCTCAGACACTCAAGGATCACTCTCCATTTTACCACAAGGAACTGTTCACCCTCTACATTTGTGTCTACATTTCTTCTCTGCTTATTAATTAATCCTTAATCTAGTAAACAGCACAATTACCTTCTTAGAACAAATAAATTGAGAAGTATCCTAATTCAGTGGATCAGCCAGAGTGGCCTGAAACTTCCCTTGCCTGAGTCAATTCATCTACTCTCTGGCCTGTTGTACAAAGTCCTTGCCTTTAAGCTTCAAGCAGAGGGTTACATGCTTGGCTCAACAAGGTCCTAGAAAGTAAAGCAAAGAGGTCCAAATGGTGGATAAAAGGGAAGAAATCTTCAGTCAGCAGACCTGCACAGACTCTGTTATGCAAGAAATCTGGAAATCCTTCTGGAAATATTTCTACATCAGCCACTAATATTTTGTCACAACAGTCATTTTTCTGTGATGTGATTACGTCAAATACAAGAGGAGAGTTTCCTAAACAGCCTGTGTTGTCCTAGTTAGAGTTATGGGCATTGTTAACAATCATAATGATGATGCTTATATAGTACATTTTACATAAAGATCTCACAGCATTTTCCAGGGATTTAGTATTAATGCCCTTTATCTGTTTAGGTAATTCAGAACCATTATACATCTTTGGTATGTGTCTATTCAGAGACAGCTCAAATAAATGACATGCCAAAGACCACAGCAGCACACTGATGTCACAGCTGAAGGCATAAGACAGAGCCCACACTATAACCAGCAAGTTTCAATGCAGCATCTGAAAAACCCATTCAGTGGGTTATCCAACTGTTATCCAATCTTAGTAAAGCAGAAGCAAATGCAATTAAAATGAAGTGTGCAGTCTGAGCCCTTATTAGAATCTTTAATGCCTAAAATCCCAACCCAGATTTAACCACTAGAGCACACTCCCTTTCTTTGTTACCAGTGAAGAAGAGAGAACTGAGCATGATTACGAGCCTGGGCTCATTATGTCCTTTCGACCTCTTAGCCTTCCCAACACTTGTAGGCTCCTCTTTTCCATCATGTCCTAAATAAGCCTCTGGTTCTTCTAATTGTCTCTGAGAACTCTAGGAGTCCTCTAAGTATCCCATAGCTAATATTCAGGATATTTCACCTCTATCTGACCAGCAGTTTCCCTACTGACTTCAGATCACCACCCTCTTCTTCAGCTAATATTTATCAATATAGTACTGATACAGTCATAGGAGCTGTATTTCAGCATATTCAAATCAGCTGAAAATATATTTTTATTTTAATAAGACCAATCCCTTACATAGCTAATACAAGACCTGGACAGTCCCACAAATGATAAGCAAAAGCAATGTAATTTAGTGGATAGACTTTATCTGATATGTCAAAAAAAAAATCCTAAATTAGGTTGAGAAGACAGTAATTTATATGGCATATTGTAACTTTTACTGTATGGTAACAAAGCAACACAGAGTTCTGTGTCCTGATCTGGAGGATGGCTTAGAGCAGGTGTGAAGAGCTATAAATACCACATCTTCTAAAAGAAAATGGCAGACGGTCACTAGGAACTGAAGAACACAAAGTTTTAAAGCTGAAGGGAACTTTTTATAATAAAGAATCACAACTTATAAGGATTAATGCAGGTTCCTGTTTTGGAGACAGGTGCTACTGGATGATCTGAGCCCACTTTAGTTTTCATTTTTATCAACGTTCAGTAAGGCACTGCTGGCATAGCCCAGTGAAAGAAAGAACTAATTTGGCACATTTTTTCTAGAGATTGACCACTCCCTTGTCATTGAGCTGTGGAGCACGTCCCAGTACTGGGGTTCAGTATACAAGGAGTTGGGTTTTGAAAGCAGATAAAACCAGTAAGATGTCTAATCCCCTGTGAAAGGCAAGGTGATTTTGACATTCCTACACGGGTGACTTTCACTGTACAAATCTGACACTCAGAAAGAGGTGAGCCATGAAAGATCTTTCTGAACATCTTCACTGGGGGAAATCACAGACAACAGGCCAGGATAAGCCCTTTTACATGGATGGTGTCAGACTAATGATATGACAGCATGGCAATGCCTGTGCATGACTTGTCATTTAAACAAACACACAATAGAAAGACACACTCCTGGCCACCTCTTGCCATCAGCTAGTGATTCCTTCTCTGATGTCACTTCTCCCCAGTGCTGGCACAAGCATTGTTAGCATCTGAAATGAACTCAGGGAGCAGGAAGATGAGCAGGCAGACAGCTCTTTCTTAAAAATATATTTTTGGCCAGCAGAAAGGCAGGGATGGCAGCTCTGGGTTAGTTAAGCAATCACAGAACTGCACCATAGCAATTGTTTGACACATTAGGGACATTCATATATATATTCATATAACCCCTTTTGGGTTCAGCAAATTATTAGATCTGCTCACTCCAATCCCCACTTTGGCATCACTGTTTGAATATTCATTAGATTTTGTCTCATTATTTTTATTGATCTAGTTATATTCCTCCCAATAAAGAACAGAAATACACACAGAATGGAAGAGTTTATCAACCCTGCTTTACAAAAACACATATTCTTTCCCATTAGGCACAAAGAGACAGATTCCTGGGTATTTTCTTTACAATTATGAGGAAATCTCAATTCAAGAATTATATGGATTTTTCTGTAACAGTTTTGTATCTTATAAGCCTTTCATAAATATAAAGAAACTGTAGTCAACAGTAACTGTAGCAGTCACACTGGGATTTTCAGTAGGGATGATTATAAAAAGGCAAATAACTCCACAAAAACATTGTTATTTCTCAAGATTCACAACAGAATGATGAATTGGAAGAATATGAAAGAGACAAATCCAGTAACTTCAACAGCTTTAGGTGGGATTCAGACAACTCCTGGGAGATATGGGACTCTTTTATGAGTTCTACATTCAGAACTCATCTCTGCCATGCCTGCTCTTCATAGCAGAGAGACACTAAAATTGTTTGTGCTCCCTTTATAACCAACATGAACAACACATGGGCTGAGCTCGAGAGTTTTTATTACTTTTTTTTTTTTTATAGTGCATTTTTCTGAGTTTTTTCTGTCTCCTAATTACTAGAGGAGATCAGAAAAAGTATTTTCTTTTTCACCGTTGCTTCATCCTAAGGTGAAAAGTTCAGAAAGATTCTGATGTCACAAATACTGAAACTGAGCTGAAATGACAGGACGTGATTTCATCATTTTCTATCAAAATGAAATGGTTAGACATCACAGAAAATAAGAACATCCTTCTGCTGACTTAAATCAAATGTTTGTTTCCAGACATCAAAATTATTTGGGATGGAATAAGGCAGTTCAGCTGGTGAGAGAAAGCACATTATATTATGGGAAACTATGGTATGAACCTGATCTTCACTGAACTCTCAAGGTAGAGATTTATTTTCCCGTTATAAAATTCAGCCCTAAACAACCATGTTCTATGCAAGTGTTCAATCCAGAAAAAATCCCATTTGCTGATAGAAAGGTATTTTCTTTGATGCAATTCAACAAACTATGATGATTACATCTGCTTTTTCCCTCCATTTGTGTTCTCCATGTGTGTTGCAGGGATAAACTATTACTGCTGCATTCCTTCACAAAGCCAAAAGATGAGCATCTGCAGAGGACAAGCACAAATGCCAGGCAACTGTCCCACAGCCAGAACCAGTTGCAGGGCTTTGGGAAATGGGAAGAGGCCACGCTGTAGCAATCTGCACAGCCTCTGCAGGTGGACACAGCCCCTCAGCTCTGAGCTAAGTCTTAGGTTGTGCAAAAGATACCAGGAGTAAAGATACACACACCACCCTCCCCCTTTCACTCCTCCTGCCTCGGGAGTTTGCTTGCAATACAGACAGAAGTTACTATGTCTGCCCACCATTTGCATCCTTATCTAAGATAGAAGAAACAAGATGCTCTAGAATGAAATAAGCTAAAGGCATTTTGTTGGAAAAGTACTCAGTTTGGGATACCCACAGATTTTGGAGTCCTCTACAATATGCACAATGTAATATAAATAAGGGCCAGATAATCTGTGTCCTGTTCCCAGTGTTGGCACCACTCACTCTGTGACTTCTGGCAAGTGGCTTCTGGATGGAGCTGAGAATATACTGGAATTTTTAGTTAACTGGTCAAACAAAATGAACCTAAAGGTGTTTTTATTTCAGGGCAACTAATATGTAGATTTTCAATTAACTCATCAAATTGCAAAACTGGAATACTGGAAAGAGTTGCTTTGGAGACTTCTAGATTTTGCTGAGCACTGAAAAATGGCCATTTTGAAATGGAAATGTCTCTTCAAAAGAAAAGATTAAAAGATGTTTCCTTCTCCTCTCTCCTCTTTCTTGATTCAAGTCTTCCTGAGAATTTGAACCATATTAAGAACTCTGCAAAAAAGTCTGCTTACCAATCTCTCTTTTTCATGAGTTCAGTAGGAGTTTCACTAACTGCTTCAATGATCAGAATTTCTTTGTACCACGTGAAAATTCTCAGCTTAACTCTTCTGTGTCTCAGATGCCTCATTTGTTAAACAGAACTTACAACATGCCTCCATTTTTTTGGCATGGTCACTCTGCCATATCAACATCATTTCAATAAATTGTTTCAATGGACTAAATTTCTGTCCTGACTTATTAAACCAAGTTGAAGTAGATGCAGTTTGGCTGAAAACAAGTCAGTGCAGAATTCAGTCCAGCTCTTTAAAGTTCTTTGAAGTCTTGGATAAAAGAAGTGAGTAATAAATGTGGCCCCTGAAACTAAAAGAAGAATGAGTTATCCTCATTCTGCAAGGAAAATTAGCTTTGATTCATCATTAATCAACACACACACATAAAAAAATGGGACTAAAAGCTAAGCCACGAAGACGTAATCAATCTGTTAGATGCTACATGACAAGTGCCTTGAAAAACAGCAACAGTAGAGACACAAAAAAATGTAATCTTAATATTTATATTTCAATGAACATTCCAAGCTGACTTTTTCTTCCATTTTATATTCACTAGTCTAATGCCCAGGGAACAGAAACTCTAATTACTGTTGCATGCTGAAGGCTGGCCAGTAATTATATATCTTTATCTTCATTAGATGTCTGTGAATAAGGCTTGGTTAGAAGCAGCAGGTAAACTGGAAACGTGGAGACACATTTCCAACTGAAAGCTCACTTTAAACTGGTGACTCATTTTAATGAAACCTGCCTCCCTGCTGCAGAGGAATGAATTCCAGGGGGATGTTTCCAGAAGCCCAGGATGTCTTGATCTGTGACTAGTGATTTCCTGTTTTGACACTGGCCTATCATGAGCATCAATGTGCAATGCTATGGATATATGGATATTAAGCACACGAGCCTTTATGAGTATATTCATGCACTTACAGTTAATGAGAGAAATACAGTCAGGCAGTATTGCCACTTTAGCTCTTTGCCAGGGCTAGAGATGAGCATATTTTTATACTACAAACTGTTGCAGATTTATATCAGACAAAACCATTACACAAATATCCAATGAACATGCCAAATCATACTGATAAACTAAAACTTTCAAAAACAAAATTGATTTAAAAAATATTTTGCAAATTATATACTTAATTTCATTTTGTTTCCATTCTATGAAAAAACCCCGAAAAAGTTAGTTAATGAGTTAGTGAGTGAATACTATTAACTTTTACAACAAAAGGATCCCAAATGATTTATTTCTGTTTCGAATCCTAGATTTAGTTTAACTGTTATATTTGGCAGATTTACCAGAATCAAAAGGGCTTCATAGAAGCAAAAAAATGCTCTATTAAACCAGAAAGAAATGTTTAATCAGAAAAAACCAACATGGTGTCTATTCAAATAAACAGAAATCCAGAGTAGATTTATACAGCTCCATTCTGCAATTACCCTGCTCCTCATTGACACTCCCTCTGTGAAGTTACTAAACTTGTAGGTATGTCTCAAACTTCCAACAGTTTCCCATATGACAGTAACAACCAAGTACCTACACTCATCTTTGCCTATAAAAGCAAAAAATGTCCACAAGGAAGAATCTTTTTCAGCTAATGGGGCCCAGAGAGGCTCACTTTGGCACTAACCACCATCCTCAGCTGCTTGAATCCAAATGAAAATGAACTACCAGCAGAGAGAGAAGTTTAGCAATCCAGTCAGCTTTAGGCTAAGGCAAATTTCAGAAAGGCCGAGTCCTCAATATGGTGTGGTTCACAAAAGTTAATGGGATAACAGTGATTTCCAGCAGCTGGAGGGGTGGCCTGTAGTATTTGTAATCATTTTGTGACATGCTGGTTATGTTAAAAAAAAATTCAATTTTAACGTGTATTTGTAACCACATCTCTCATTTCCTCTTCTCAAGTGACAGCCACAGATGAATTGGTGAAAAGACAAAAGCTGCTGTAGACAAACCAATATTTCTGTCACCATGCTGGAATCTTTCTAATATATCTCCCATAATCACCACTGCTGATCATGTCCTTCCACTACCATTAATGTGTGTTAACCATTAACCAAGCTGAGTAGAAATATGCAGAATTTCTTACAATCTTTTGGTGGTAATACTGGTACAAGCTGAAAGTCTTCAAGAAGGGGCAATTTACTTCAGGGTCCAAGCTGATCCCAAGATTTTAGTAATTCAGTAAAAGGCACTTAAAGACATTCCTGAAAGCTCTCTCCTCACCACTGCTAGGAAAGTACAAACTGAAAGTCAAAACTACAAGTAACAGCTTATTATTGGCTGTAATTTATCTTTCAAGGAAGTGTAGGCTACAGAGCTGTTGTACAGAGTAAACCCAGTGGTCAAACATCTTATTCAGTAGTTCCCAGTACATGACTGGTGTCCAACATGTTTCCTCTTTGACACCCTAACAGCAATTATAAACAAGAAAATACCAAATTTAATGTTTGGAATACACTACTGTGTAAGTAGCAAGAACAGACCCAAACCCTGAGTCACAAAGCTTGTGTTATAATGTCATCAACCAGCTGCAGAGAAATTAGCTCCCTCCCTAGAACATCAGCTACCAACATTCCTGAACCTACACAACCCATATAGCTGAAATGTAAAAGGCAAAGGTAGAGTGAAGTCAAAATACTTCGAGAGCATTAAGTGACAGAAAACTCAACTATGGTTGAGTATGGTGGACAATGTGCAATTCTATATTTGTTTTATTGCTCCACTGAACCAGTCTCTTTGTAACAGTAATAAAAAAACCTTTGTCTTCCAGCAGTAGAACAGTTAGAAAGATGAAAGAACTTGTCACATTAGAGAACACTGCTGCTTTGCAGTGCCTCTGCCTCTGTGTAATGGAGCAGTGTGATCCTACCTTAATGACATCTTCATCTGATGACCTGCACTCCACAGATTCCAGAAGATCAGTCACAGTCCCATCATCTTCCACGGAGATCACCTTGACAGGGACAGCCACTGTTTTTCCAGTGAGAATAGCTGTATTCAGGATCTCTGCTTCCTAAGAGACCAAATAAAGGCCCTTTAGTTAGTATATTTTGCTGTTAATGCATGAGTATCACCCAGAATGAACTTTACTTTCTAATTTCTAATTACTTTCTATTTACTTTCCAATATCTATCTTACTTTTCTAATTTCTAATGGCTATGCCAAGAACTGCTCCAAGTGCAGCAGGCAGCAAAGACAAATTTCCTCTCTTCAATCCTGGAACTCCCAGTTCTGATTCAGGGATGTTAAGATATTTGTCATTCCCTAATTGCTATTTCATGAATACATATCAAGTATCAGAGCAACCTAATACCTGAGGAGTCAACCTCCACCACATAAACAAGATGTACCAGGCCTCTAAGAATAGTGAAATCTCCATCCTGAGGAGCTCACTAATGGTCTTGATGATTGCACAAAATAAAAAGTTTTGATTCTTGCTATTTTACCCACAAAACTGCTTTCTGAAATACTGTCAACATTTAGACCAAAGAAATACAGTATGACTGTTAGGGAACAAGTTTGGATTGAAGATAGTCAGAAATCCACTTTGCTCCAAATTTCCTAGGTGACCTTTTGCAAGTCCCCATAGGAAAGGGCATCTTCTGCAATATCTACTTTCTAACTTCCAGCCTGTGGACAGCCTTCACAGGGATAACAGCTGCTCCAAAAGCCACCTGATAGCACATCCAACCATCTGGCAATGAGGGGTGTGCTCTAGCACAGCCACTGACTGCACATTCACTTGGACACTCTAGCTGGCCATGTGTATGGAAGCAACTCCAGCTTTAGAGGCAGGCTTGAGGCTGCTCTTTGGGATGCAATGTTGGCAGAGTCAACAATTCACAGCCTGTAAAATGGACTAGTGTCACTGTCTGTCATGACAGATAAGATCTGGTTTCCCCTGCTCTGCCTTCTAGGGAGTTAATTTGAGTGCCACCATTCTGGTCTTGTGTAAATGACTACATGTACTACAGAACTGCAGAGAATCAGTTGCTCACCAGGTTTTCCAGGACTTTTCCTGGTTCTTGTTGGGCAACTGTGGACAAGCACTTGTTCACAACTGCTTTTTTTCCCTTATAATGAAGCTTGTGCAAAACTATCCTCTCCCAAAAAAGGATGGATGCTGAGAAGAGCCTGGGCTCGTTAAACAAAATGAGCTCCCTAGTGACCTGTGTCTCTGGTACATCATGGCTGTGATGTTTATTGCAAAATGCATTCCTTCTGTTTGATTTATCACTTCTAATTTAAAAGTGCTGAGTTCTGATTATATGAAGAGCACAAGACTAAACAGTGCTCTTGGTTACCTGGGTGTCACATCAGTCATGCACAGCAGATGTCACTGACTTGTGCCAAGATACACAGAGAGCACAAACCGGTGCCTGAATTCTTCTGCTCATAATTGCAAGATGATGCTCATTCCTAGAAAGTTCTCTGAGCTTTTCAGAACTATGCCTGTGAATCATGGACTATCTCATAGAACAAGAGGCTCTTGATTTCAGCTGGCTCTGGTGAAATAAAGGCTTCCAAAGCCCCCTAAGTGCTAACTTCTCATTATCTAAGTAGCTCACACTATGAGCTCTGAGACTGACCTGATTTCACTTGTGGAAGACAACAAAGTGGGAGATTGAAACCATGTTACCAGAAGATGACAACTCCCCCTTCTGCCTCTTGGGCTAAAGAGCAGAAGCTGAGATTTCTCTCATCTAAAGGATACAGATCAAAAAGATCTTTTCCTATTACTTAAAGAAACAGAGACACTGTCTGATGACTCAAAGCAATATTTAAAGAAAATATAAAAAGCCCACAACCTCCTGGTCTTTTGAGAGCTGCTTTGCTAAAGTTGACCCATCTTTACCATGATCTTTAGGGGAGAGTGAAAAAAGGATTTCACAAAAAGAGAACCTGAGAAGAAAATCCTCTCTCTCCCATAGCACAAAGGCCCCTCAGATATTTTGAAATTTTAATTCATACAAAGGTGAGAATATCTGCCTGTATTATAATGACCTTCTGTCTTGAGTGCATATTTGCTCTCAGTAGAGAATTTATTATCCAGGCAACCGAGATCTTAGAAAGATTTGCAAATTAAGCTTCCAGGTTCTTTTATTTATTTATTTTTTTTACATGTGGGCTTTGCCGTGCAAAATTTTTTCAATTGCATGCGGTTATTTAGAAACTTTTGCCACTCTTCTATAGGCTTCACAGAGCTACAAATGCAGGCAGCTTAACTGAATAAGTGCTATTGTACATCCACTGTAATTAGAGAATTCAGGCATTAGATTCTGATTTTGCATACACTTAGGCACAAATCTCATTTCATTGGGACTATTTGAGACCATACCACATGCCTAGCTACTTGGCACCTTGCACCATGCTGGAAAGACTTGCTCCCCCAAGCAGGAATGGCCGCCTTCTTCCAGTTGATACATTAGAACACGTCCCTTGCAATTATTTAAAAATGCAAAAGGAAGTTTAATAACTGAGCCTTTGAAACAGTATGATTAATGAGGTCTGCCTACCAAAGGCAAATGTAATTTCCCCTGGTAAGAGCTAGTAACTGAGAATGATTCTCACAAGGTTCATGAATTTGAGTTCCTGAATTTTCCAAGTGCTAGCTTTGGATATTCTGAATACAGACTACATCCTAAGATACCTGTTACCAGGCACTTTGTGGAAATGCATGCAAGATCAGGCTGCTTAGTACATCAGCTGTTGCACTATCACTACCCTGCTTTCCTTCTCAGCTACCTCCTAAAAGCATATGCCTAGCACATCTAATCCACAGGAAATTTCTGCATGTCCAGAGTCTCAGTTAGCTTCAAAGCTCAGTAACACGGTCTCAGGTCCTGCCCCAGAGTTTTCTGTCTGAGCTATAGTCTGACAGAGCTGCACTTAATGTGATTGTGTGAATAATCACAAGCATTTTAGTAAGAATACTTGCAAAGAGATGAGTAGATTCATAGATTCATAGATATGAGTATATTCATATCTGATTCTACAGTAAGGAAGCAAATTTGTATGTTCTATGAAACACAACAAAGATAACAGATTGAAAGCTTTGTAGTTCTTGTCTGTATCCACATTCTAGATCTATGTTCAGAAACAAAGTGTTTCCAGAACGGTGCACAGTCCATATCAGCACAATGCACAGCATGAGACAGTTTTGCTGATTCTTAGACAGACATAAAAGTCTCCAAAACAAGCTTTGTCCCCTCTCTCTCCAAAAGAAATGAGGTATGTGGGGGGGGACAAGAAATAATGCCTGGAGTTCATACAAGTGTCTCTGTAATTTTCTGACCTATCAGCAACTCGTTCAGTCCCAGGAAAACAAATCCACCCACCTAAAGTAAAAGAAAGGCAAAGCAAGCTAGTAATGGTCTGGAGATGTGTTAATCTACATGAGCTGTATATTCTGTTTGCAGTTTTCCGTGCCTCTCTATATATGGACTTGGAGGATGGTATCTTCAGGCACCTGGTTTGCATCTCACCCATGAACACAGAGGCATAATAATAATTTGCACCGATTTACACAGCAGGGGCAGACTAAAATGTTTCATCAGGCATTTGTTTAATGGCTAGAAAGGGCTTAATACTCACCTGGTGAAAGCATATAAAAATTATTTAATTTTGAGAAAACAAACGTGCTACTTAGCTATACTGAGATTTATAGTTCAGTGTCTCAGCATGTAAAAGCTATAAATCTAAACAGTTACTAAATTAAAAGTGTTGCTTTTTGCTGCTTAAGTGATGAAGGAAACTTCTGAAGAAATACTATGCTCTTTATACATAGCTAACATAGATTATAGGAGATACGATGTCAGGGCATTGCAAGACGGGTATAATTATGCTTTTGTAAAGCTACAAACAAATATTCTAACAGCTAAAAGTTGACTCCCTGAGCAGCTGTTAAAAATACACTGAACGTTCTCTTAACTATTATGTAGCATGTCCCTATAATTCACATACACCAGACCTCTCAAATAATAAAATCAAATAATAATCAGAGAAAAACATTTTTCTCTATGTAATAGAAATGGAAAAGCTGATAATCTTTATTCTGAAATTGCTACCACGTTAAAAGAAATAGTAATTCTTTTAAAGAAGATTCTGGACTGAGCATTCTTTGCCTACTGAAGAGATTCATATTAAATAACTGAGCATATTAAGCCCTCCAGCAGAAACATATTCAGAAGATGTACACAGTAAGCATCTATTTAAGTAGAAATGCAGGAGTGAATACCTATTAGTTTTTTCAATTTTAATTGGTAGCTTCCCTGCAATTTAATTTCCCTTTGGACATCTTTTGCCTTATAATTCCTGGGGTGAAAGAAAGGACTTTAACAATATCATTATAAATCTTAAGGAATTCCATTTTCTTACCCTAGTTCTCTCTGTATACACAATATTTCCCAATGTTTGTATTAATAAAGACCTTTAAAAGCAATAAATACATGACTATCACATGCTTAGCTTTGAGGCCCTGCATCAGATTTATACAACAAAGCAAAGCATTCTTCTCCAAAAGCATTTTATCATGATTCAACACTTCATTTTAATACTGAGTCCCTATTAGCTCTCAGAAACCTCATAACATTACATGGAGCAGTGAGAAAGGCACCAGCTTGATTTCAAAAACAGGTCTGCAGATCTTGGGCTGATCTGCAGCTCATACCTTTCAGAAGTACGAGTCCTGCTACAATACACAAGGAAAGAGAATCCTAGAATGTTTAGGGTTGGAAGGGACCTCCAAAGGTCATCTAGTCCAGCCCCCCTGCAGTGAGCAGGGACACCCTCAACTAGACCAGGCTGCTCAGAGCCTTGGCCAACCTCACCTTGAATATCTCCAGGGATGGGGCTTTAACCACCTCCCTGGGGAGCCTATTCCACTGTTCTACCACCCTCAAGGTAAAGAACTTCCTGATATCCAGTCTAATCTTCCTGATATCCAGTCTAAGAGAGTATTAGAAGTCCCCACACCACCACCCTACATATTCTACAAGCACAACAGATCTCCAGTTACAGTGGAATAAAGTATTGCAGCCTGCACATCTAACTTCTAAAAGGAAACATGTACCTTTTGGCTTTCAGTAGGTATCTTAGCTTTGAGGTTTACTGTGTACAGACTGCAGTAGGGAAGAGAAGAAGATCACAGAAATCTCCTGAAGCCCAGGGCATGCCACCAAATGAGGATGTACAGCTGCCTGAAAATCCATCCCCTTTATTAATATCCATCCCACTTATTAAAATCCTCCATTTTCCTCTTTTTTTTTGGTGTGTTTCCTATTAATCATCCTGTAGAGCATTAATCCAGGGTACTACCTTGAAACTCTTCTGTATTTATTTCAAAAAGGCCTAGATTTTCCCCCACTTCAGCTAGCAGCCATCTTATTTATATCAGAGAACCCATGCTTCAGTCATGCATAACAAATTTCAAATCTTATTTAGCATCAAGTCTCAGAATTAAGAAGCTAAGTGACAGCTGTTTAATTAACTCCTTAAGCTGATTAGAAAGCATTACAGAAATCCCCCCCAGGAAGAGTTTATAACTGTCAAGAGATCCTAAGGCCATGTTAATGCTTCTGTTTAAATTTAGTAAGCTTCTAAACCAATAAAGTCTAAATGCTTGACAACCTCATGGATATGGTCAAATTCAGCTTTTTTTCCTCCCTGTTACCACTGCAAGGGTAGGAAACAAAAACAACAACACAGAAAGGCTTTGAAAAGTCAGAAAGCAGCAGTTGAACAGTAGAGCAAATAGAGGTATCTTTCTAAAGGAGCTGCTGTGAGGTCACAGCACCTAACACTCGATTATCATGGATTAGTGCTCAACGCTGGAGTAAAGCTGAGTTTGCACCTTAAATGCAGAGTCATCTCCCAGCTTCTGGTTGCAAGTACAAAGGTTTGTTCATTGGTACTTAAAACTTAAATCCACCTTTAACGAAAAGATTATGGCAGCTGAAGCACAAGTTTCAGAAGCAGCTGGTGGGTCTAGATAGACTGTGATGCAGAGAAACTGAAAATGCTCCAAACCAAATTTCCTCAGTGGCAGTATGTTATTGTCAGCTCTGGGCTTGCAAACAGCTTGAAATAAATAAAATATAATTCTAATTTCTTTATTTGCTTGTGGTTTCCCAGCTTTTAAGATGCACTAAAGAAAAATGGAAAAATTAGCTGCAATTCTTCTGTCTCCAAAGGGATAAAGGAACCGTGGCCAAAAACAACAGAAAATAATTTCTGGGAACTTTATTATAAATAGAAGAATTGCAAGTACAAACTGAAATGCTCCAAGTATGAGAAATTACGGTCAAACTTGAATGCAAAAATGTGACAAAATTTACATCAACTTCAAAATTAGCCATTCGGTTTAATGTGTGCACCTTTCATTGTGCAGAGTGAAATCTGAAGTCACTGTGAATGGGAGAGAGGAGGGGAATTATAAAAGCAAATTAATCATGTTTAATTTAAGCACTTGCTACTTAATCAGTCTCCTTTTTCCCTTGGTACAGGCAAGAGAGCTCCACAACCATATGTGCTGGGTTAAAAAGGAGCCACACGAATGCCCGTTTCTCTGATGACTCCTGACTCCCTGTCTTCAACACTGCTGCTAGAAAGGGAAAAATGAAACTTTTTTTTTTTTTTTTAATAGCAAAATGCACTTTCAAACAATTGCTTAGAAATGGGTGTCAGAATCAATGTCTGAATATAAATATATATTTTTTTTCTTCAGTCTGCAATGCGGGGGTGACGCCTCCAGCCACACTCTCACTCCACTGGGGCAGAATCAATGCATATGAAGTGAGCAAATTCAGCAAGGGCAGTGAAACAAAGCCACAGATACATATAAAACACAGCAATCCTAATTTTCTAGTTAAAACTAGAAAACAGCCAATAGCTGGATTGTGCTGTAGGGAAAAAACAACATGGGATAATCAGAGGCAGTCTGCCCCTCCTACTGTCATATATGAGGCACTCAGGGAAAAGACCTAATTCTATTTAATCTGAGTTAACTCTAAGATACATTATATTCTTACGAATGAGCTTTCATCTCTGTATAGGCAGAATCTATCACTGCTAAGTTTGAGGCAGGGGGAAAGAAAAGCTAAATACATAAGTGTGCTGTGTATAGTAAATAGGAAGAGAAGGCGAAAAGTAGTAAGTAGGTGTTACAAGGGAAAAGTGGGATCAGTAATAAGATGACCAGCAGTGAGAGGTTTCCTATTACACAGCTCAAGGAAAGAAATACATCTTAGAAGCAAAATCCAGGTGCTGCTGCATGTGCCTCGATGAAGTGAGGCTGCTGTTCAGGTTGAGAATTCCCTTGTTTCACACTGTATGTTGTTACAACTGGGAATCCTGGCTTGTGGACACTGCCTATTAATGCAGGATGCAATTCCACATCTTTAAGTGATTAAAAAGCCTGGAAATCAATCACCTGGCTTTGAGGGAAAGAAAAATGCCTTTGCCTGTTGTGTCCCTTTTCCTTACCTTTGTCCATCTCATGTATTGAGATACGAATCACTCAAAATGGGGATTTTTATTTTATTTTACTTTTTTTTGGTAATTGTGCAGTGTCCAGTCCACAGCTGAGATCTGAGGTCAAGTTGCCAAAGCAGTTAACAATAGGCAACGGTTTTCTTGAAGATGAAACACTCCAAGAACACAAAAAAGAAAGAAGGAAGTCGGGGTGACAGGACATGGCCCCTGTTTTCAGTGCTGTTATTTGGGGTCCTGCTGCTGGGATCAAGGCAGACAAGGTTTGAATGGTTTAACTGGCTTCACAGAGCAGGTGGGCAGCACACAGAGGGGTAATAAACTATTTAGCAACAGGACAGTTTGTAACATTACCAGTAAGCAAGCTGAGTACATTCAGATAGATGAAGAGTCAAGTCCTCCCATGGGAGGTTTTTTCTAGCTGTAGAGTCAATGCAAATTTTAATTTGTCTCGGGTTTAAACTGACAAAGTCCCTTTAATGCTTTGATGTCTAACATTTAGGAATTGTGTTAGCATACTTCTGGTAAGTCCTCCTTTGGTGTTTTGCAGTGCTAAGTAGGCTACCAGGATCCCAGGAAGCTGTCATGTACATTGTCTGTTTATCAAAGTCAGAGAGCTACAACGGCTGCGAATTGTCAGGCTGTGTTTCTTCAGAGAAATCACTAATTAATTCACAGGCTCTAAACTGTACCTCCAGAAAGCTGCGTGTGCACGCTTCATTTTGGACTCCAGACAGATTGCTTTAGCTGATAATCAACAAGGTTTGCTCTTAAAAGCAAACAAACAAGCAAACTTGGGGAGGGTTTCTTCTTTGCTTTCCCTAAAGAGCGTTTCTAACCCATTGAGCCATCAGCACAGGAGGAAAGGCATGTCTGATTGTCAAAGGAAGACCTTTGTGGAAAAGCAGAGCTGGGAGATCTGGCCTCAGGTACACGACTACACTGTGCCTGACGCTGCTGAATTGCTGAGACTGGGGAGACTGGTAGGGACATGTCATGCGAAATTAGCTAAACCCAATCAAAATTTCACACATGGGGTCAGTATCTCAGCTCCTGGATTGATGTGCCAGCGTGAAGGCTCTTTTGATTCTCAGGCCTGCAGTTAGGAAGCCTAATGCAGAGGTTTGGTGCCTGCAGGGGTTTTGGAGCTCTGTAAGGGGCGGACTATGGGATGTGATGTACGGATTTCCAGCAACAAAATGAAAGCTCTAGGATATCACTTCAAAGAAAAGATGCCAATGAGACTCTAGCAATGTAATTTAGCAGAGTAAATATTTGGCGTGATGCGTAGCAGAGCCAGAATGACTGTGGTCAAACTGACTGAAACAGCTTTGGTTTCATGGAGGGAAGCATTAAAAATCTGAAAACAAATCACTGGCCTTGTTTAATATATTTTTTGTTGTTTGGTTTGGGTTTTTTTCTTCTCTTTCTTCCACAGCTTGCTGCTGTCATTCCCAGGCTGCATTCTGAGCTGCATATGAATCCTTCCCATCTTCCACACTGTGCTAACCCCCATGTGCTCAGGGGTCTAAAGGGAATACAAAGGGACACGGCCGGGGAGCCTTTTCCCCATCTGCCATAAAGCTCCTTGGGGCCTGGCCAACAAGTTGCAGATTAGAGCAACCCTTGGGATGCAGAAATATCCAGCAGAGAAATCTGACAGGTTCTTTTCTGTCATTCTCTGCTTTCCAGAGCCAGACAGCGATGAAATCTGCCTACTTGCCTGCCTGTGCACTCTGCTCCTCTTCCCCTCCTGCGGCCACAGCTGCCCCCAGGGAGGGTGACAGGGCAGGGACAGGGCTCTGGGCCACCAGGCCCTCCCTCCTCCCCAGTCCTTGCTGTCTGCTCTGGCCACAGCTATGCTTCTGCATTGTCACAGCAAGTAAGTGGCAAGCTGAGAAAGAGATGAGCTGAGAAGGGTGGGAGACAAGGAGTGGGAAGGAATCTGAGGACAGAAGGGAGCAGGGAAGGATGGGGACTCACACAATTTCTCCAGGGAAGTTTAGTTGCTGACTAAAATACAGGGAAAAGTATGACTTCACTTTGTTAAAAGTCACTGCCTGACTTCACTTTGTTAAAGGATACAGGACTTTGCAAGTTTCTATGTAATATGGTACATAGAGCAAATGTTGCAATGGATGCTGAGCACCATTGGAAAATGGATAATTGGAGCTGCTGTTTTAGCAGAGACCTCTCTGCTCAAATACACCGCTCTCATTCTCCATCATCTGTTCTCTCCCTCCCACATAATTTTGTAGGATGAAGCATGTTTCTGCACTGACCACAACTATTGATGCTGTAAATCAGGAATCTGTGAATGAGTCAATGATCACAGCTGCTATGTCAACTTCCTTGACAAAATATTTCTAAGTATTTATCATAGAGGTATACATGATGTATCTTTATGTTACTGGGAATATTTCTATCAAAGGCTTCCCCAGACTCAGGCCCTGTGTGTATTGGGACCCATGAGTGTGCCCTGAAATATGCAAAACAAATGGAATAAAAGGAGATTCGGTGTTTTATTTTCTGAAAAAGTTTAGATTTATCTATTGTTTTACCAAGAAACCAATTCACACCTGAAAACAACTTCAGTATTTTCTTGTAAAGTATGATGATACATCTACTGAGGTCTGTCTGCCAGTGTGTTATGTAGAGTTCTGTTTGTACTTTGAAGCCCTGCTGTGAAACATTCAATTATTTTCATATTCTATACTGTCACCATGAGCCTGACTTGGTGACTCAGGTTTCCTTTGTCAGCCACATGTTTACACTGACCTAACTGAAGCCTGACTGATGTGGGCAGAGGCACAGATGCAGCCTTCCACAGTGTGTGTAGCCACAGAGGGGTCCCCTCCTCCACTGCTGGCTCACCAAGCACCAAACACACAGCATCTACTTAGTCTTTTGGACTTTATGGTCTCCATAGCCCAGGTGCACAACACAAACACCTCATTTTCAGCTCAAAGTCTGTGAGCTTTTTGCCCCATCCTACCTAGCCTATTATCTCCTACAGTTTCCCCATCTTTTAATCCCTACCATTCAGCTCTTTCACTAGCACAACCAAGCTTTTTCCCATGACACCTGCAGAGCTCATCACTTTACAACCCTCTGAAGAGTTCAGCTCTGCCATAGTGACTGCAGAATGTTGCAAGCCTCAGACATGTTTGTTCTCATCTCTCACAACTTTGATTTAACTCTTTGAGGTCAATCAAGAGCATCAGCAATCCAGGTAAATCATGGTGAACACATGGTGTTTATAAATAGTTTCAGTTCCCTCCATGTCTAGACTTTATTTTCACATAATTTAAAAGTTCTGCTGTCACCCTTGTGGTGTTTCAGAGGCAAAAGCTGGGAAGCAGGAAGGTCAGGAGAGCTGCCCAAGCCTCCTCACAGAGCCACTGGCAGGGCCAAGATCAATCCCTGGAGATCTGCTATCCCATTTCCCCTGCTGCACATGGAAAATGCTGATAGCAACATAGATGATGCACCAAGCATGGTAGGAAGACAAAGAGAAAATGATGAAGTGACAATGAAAAAAAAAAACAGATTTGCATGGATGAGATCTGCTCCTATGTGAGAATTAATATCAGGCTCCCATGGCAGAGCCAGAAATAAAGGACCAAGTTAGTGTTTCATATTTCTAAAGAGAGGAAAGAGGTATACTAAGGAACGAGATAACTCATGTTCTTCTGGTCAACGTGCAGAAAAGTCACCTGTTCCAAAGTTTCCTTACAGACAGGCTTTGGTAGTTTTGGTAACATACTCATTTTTAGGAATGTCAAGCAATAAGCAGTCTGAGCTAAATTGGGACCATCACGGGGGCCCTGGAAACCTGCCTCAAAACCAAAAATTCATTCATGAGCAGACTAACGGCAGAGCAGCGGGGAAGCCTGCAGCCAACGGGCTCTGCTGGGTTAGTAATTAGCTCTTCATTTGAACTTTAAACAGAAACACAAAAATAAACAAAAGGGACATTCAGAAAAAATCTGATGTTCCAGCTCCCATATGGCAAATGGGGCCAAAGTCTGCTCCGAGACATGTGACCATGACCTTCGTGAGGACGCCACGATGCCCAGGGCAGAATTTAGGTCACAGTTATGTCCTTAGAAAAAAAAGCCCATGACCATAACTAATAAGGATTCTGGTCCCTGCCTGTAGTGGCTACAGAGGTTGTACCCTTGTGCTGCTGTGGGTAAACTCATCCATTCACTGCGTCACACCATGTGTTGGGAAAGGCATTAACACTGAATAAAAGTAGGCGGGTGCCATTTATCCACATGTACCTTTGGTTATAACATTGCTGAGGACTCCAAAACTTTATCCCCTGTTTTTAGTCGTGGTACAGAAATGTCTATACATTTTATTTTTTTCTTTAATGAACAGAATTTTATTTCCAAAAACCTCCTCCATGTCCATAAAGGTATTTTTATGCCTGGATTTTAGCAGCATTACTGATGGTGTGATGAGCCTGTGACAACTGTTGCCAGATCCTTTGCAGATATAATGGGTTCAACTTTGCTATCTTGCAGCTGTGCCAAGAAACTGACCCATACATTTATTTCCCCTACCATACATAAAGGGTATAGTCCAGGCCAGTACAAGAATCTGAACGAAGATAGAATATTTTTAGGTCTGATGAAGTAGACAGAGAAAGAATGAAGTGAGCCTGCAAGCTCTACTTTGATCATTTAGCTTTTTCAGATTTGTGACAAATTGTTTTTTCTGCATGAATCTGCACTGATACAGATTTACATGAGTAGTTAAAAAGCAATACCAATTGGGAAATAAAATCCCTAAAAGCACCACAGAAAAGCAATAAACTTAAGAAGCAGTTAGACAGACAGAAGAATGATCAGAAATGTTTTACAGTAGAAAAAAAAAATTAATAACAGTGAAAAAGAGAGGTTGGACACTTGTAAAGCTGGTTGTGGCAGGTTGAAAGCAGGGAATCCAAAAATCCATTAGAAAAAAGACATGAAGAGTCTTGTAATAATATCCTGGGGAACATGTATGCTGCAGATTCAATGCCTTTAAGACTATATTGTATGTTTGACAACAATGTTTAATGTCTAATCCTTCTGGAATGATTGGTAGAGAACTTATGTTAGTACCAGTCCAATGTCCTCAAGGAAATAAATCCGGACTTGACATCAAATTACATATTTTGTACCCAGGACATTTGAAGTATTTTTTTCCTAATCTGATGTATATAGAGAACTGTATCCAATAATCCTTCTGATGTCAATGCAAGAGTAACAAACAACTTCCTTTTCTCCTTCAGCTTCGTCTTATTTTGAGTATGAAAAAAAGTCATATGAATAAATGATTATATTAAAAACTAGTCACTCTATAATAACCATGAAGTTGTAGAGCAGAATATTTCTAGGCTTCAACATTCACAGTGATAATAAATGCTGGTATTTGTAGTGTTAGATGACTCCATAGGAGGCTGTTTCCAAGGTCAAACATCTAGAAAGGATTGGGATTCATAGCTGGCAACTTCATCAGCAAAATTCTCAGTGATTTTAATGACGACTAACAGACCATTTATCTTACTGTGATATGATAGTCCACAATTAACCAAATGCAACTGGAACTATCTCAAGGTCCTACCTTTTTATTGCAAATTTTGAGAATTAAGAAAGCCATGCTTGAGGAATGAGTTTTTTCCAGACAACTTGTTCAAAGATAAGTTTACAGTTTAGGAAGGTACAAAGCCTTTCATCAATAGTTTATAAAGAGCTTGATCTGATAAACAACTGCCTCCAGATGCCAACACTGAGCCTGGTGTGACCATTTATCACCTTGTTACCAGCTATACAGGCTGCCTGGAGACATTTGCTCCTGCAGGAGCCAAGTTGATAAACAGTTGCAGCAGGCTGGTCACTGGTTTGTGACAAGCTTATTTATTGGGTTAAAAAAGAAGAAAATCTTTAGATGACAGCAATAAAATCTTGGTTCTTCTTCAAGATGCTGTCAGACACATAGGACTAAAATAATCTGACTTTTGCTTTTATTTGCTTGGGTCTTCCTGTTTGGTCAAAATTTACTACAACCTAGGGGTCCTGCAGCCACAAGCTGCACAAAGCTCCTGACCTACTGTGATAAAATAACAGCTTTGCTGAACAAAAGCCAGTTTTTAAGCATCAGAGTTAGTGTGATGGCTTGTACTGACTTCAGTGAGATCTTGTTTAAGCTGAGTTGGTAACTTATCAGTGGTCAGATGATAAGAACAATCTTATAATTCAATGTTTCTTTTCTGCCTTTTTCCTTTCTACATCAGGAATTTCCCCAATGAACCCAACATTTCAACTACCTTTTCAAAGAAAAACAAACAACCCTTTTTGCTTTCTCTTTCTAATCTCCTTTAATTATTTACTTTTCATGTCTATGACAATTAAGAAGGGCCTAAAAAGGCTAGAAAAGTGATGCAAGAAAAAAAAAAAAAGGGTGACAAGAATCTACAAGAAAGATGCATGGGATAATCAGTGGGCTAGAGAAAGGGAACCAAAAGTAGAGAGTCAGTCTTGCATCAAAAAAGATGCATCAGATGTCAGGCCTCAAAACAATCAGAAGATGATGTTTTTCCACATAATATAGCTGAATTGTGAAATTCATTGCCACAGAAAACAGGAATGTTTGCATGGCTTGACTTCCACTGCAATTTAGAGAGCAATCATATATATTAGTGGAGAAAGAACTAGATCACACCTTCAGATCACAAACACACTGAGTTACACAACCTTGAGGAACTTACTTTGCTCTTACATCATTTCCATGGCATCTGCTATCAGCCACTGTGGGAAATGGGGAAAGGGATCAGAAAAATCTTTGGCCTTAGCGAGTGCAATCACTAGATAGAAACAGTACTCTATTTACTACTACTTTAGTTTAAAGTAGAATTAAAACTTCTTGCCATAGAATTGTTCATCTATTGTCCTGCTTTCAGGGACTCATTTTACAGACAGACTTGAAGAATTGTATTGGTTAATGGAATGGATTTTGGCATTAGTGGAAAATATAAGCCTTCAATATCAAATATTAAATTATTCCTGATTAATTCTTTTATGGACTTGGACTTGCAACTGATTTAATACTCCTGGATAATTACTTCTATTATAACTGTGTGTTTGATTTTTAATTAACCGTACAAAGTTTCTCATTCAAATCTAATATTACCTTTGTTAACACTGTCAACTCTCTGTTTAGAGATTCTGTTCACATTAAACTCTGATGCTCAGACAATGTCTGCTTTTCCACAACTGTGTGAACAGATTCTATATGAGGCTTATTTATACTACATAATAATCTATGAACATATTGTCTTTGGTATCCTGAACACTGCTGTCTGCCAAGTAACCCCATTCTCTTAGTACTACTGTTCTCACATCACCTCATCTAACTCCCATGACTCCCCTGATACTAATTTGGTTGGTCATTCCAGTAATTAATCTTCTGATTTTCATCTACTTTACTGAAACTACTGACATAGTTTGAGTTAGGACATGCACAGATCTTAATATTTTACTAGGGGCAAGAACTTCACCTCTCTTTGTGACTAATGAAAATCTGGAATAGCTATCTCTACAATATTTTATGATTATGCTGAAATAATGAATGATACTGATACAATAGTATGTGGATGATGACTTTATTTTTGTTCTCTCTAGTCAGAGAGATGCCTCTTTTGCAGGAGGCTTTATAATAAAAAATACTAATAACCTATTGACTATGTTTCTTTGAGGGCTGATGAGTTTTTTTACCAGGCTGTGTCCTGGCTGTAAGGGCATCACACATTTATTGCAAGACTACTGGACAAGCCAAAGAAAGATATATTCAAACTTCTGTGCCATTACTCACCTAAATCCCTATTTACAGACCTAATTAAGTTACTTCAGTCCATTAACATTCAATACAAAGTGTGCTGCCTGGGAATTGCGTGCTGAGCATTTTTGGTGATCAGGCTTCTTATAATTCAGAGTATGGAGATGAATTTAGGTGTCATACTTGAACCATTCACATCAGAATTTGATCCTTGCTTTGAAAATGTTATTTTTCCTACTTTAAATTCCTTGTAATTAGATTCACATTTGCCTATGAAGAGACAATATTGACAGTACTTACAAACTCCCTTGAAATTATTGCTTGGATAAAGGGTGAGACATGATATGTAAAATGCAAAGTGCCAGCATCACTTTGCAAAACACCACATTGTGACAAATAGATGGAATTGTGCATTTTTAACCTCATACCCTTTTTATGCTTTAGAGATCTCCTGAAGACTCCTCTATCTTGTGCATTCTGCCTGCTGTTAGTCAGCCTGACTGCAGCACCTCTGCCACCCAGCACTGCTCTTTCTAGAACAGCTTGCAGGGTGACCCAGAGCTCTCCTTTTATCTTGGGAGTCAAGTACACCCTACAGTGCTCCCACTCCAGCAACAAGGATCTGAACTGAGTCTTCAATGGTTATCCACCATTTCACAGCTTGTTTCAGTACAGCAGCATGATCAGAGTGGCTTCACATGAGAGGCACAAATCACTATCCAACACGGGTCTGATACCACCCAACACAGCTGCTCTGACACAGGCTGCCATCTCTTCCAGCCAGAGGCTAAACAGCCCCTGCAGAATCCCCAAACCTGTTTTAAAAGGGTTTACTATTTTTAGCAGGTATACATACCTGTTTTAACTCCAAAAGATAAAAATTTTCTTCTTGATTAGTGTACAGATTAGTAGAAAATGTTGGTAAAGTTATTTATAATAAAATATTTTTTTTTTCACAGATATTCAGTACCTAACATCTTTACAAAGGTTAGCCTTAAGAGTATTGGACACTGTCCTGTTTGACCTGTGAACTGACTGCCAAGTGGACAGAGCAAAAGCACACAATTGGCACCTCATCTTTTGCATTCATTATATTCAGGACTATTTGGATTATACTGAAGGATTTTTACTTGAATTAAATAAAAAGGTATGGATGTTGATTTTAGGAAGGATGAATTCACATTTTACTGATTGAGGTCACATGCTGGGATTTCCCAGTCTATTTTATGGTTCATGACACCATCTCTCTAACAGATGAGGTTCAGAACAAGTTTAAGGAATGGGGCAGCAATTAACAAGCTTATAATGAAAGGAAGGAGAAGTGACCTAGACACTGACTCCTCCTTCAGCCACATATGGCCTGAAAGGTCTGAAGAGCAGTTATGAAGTCTAACTAAGCTTCTTAATTCCCTGTGTTTAGCAAAAGGATCATAATTCTCTGGCCTTGTAGGGTATTAGGTAACTAGTGCACTGATTGCTGTGATGAGGCACATCTGAAAGAAATAGATATCTAAAACACTAAGCATATGGGTGCTAGAGGTAGTCAATTCTCACAAATGCTAAAGACTTTCTGAGAATGCATAAAGATCTGACAGAATTTCTAGAGATTTTGAAGCTTTCAACTATTTTTCCATTAGGATTCCCAAAGGAGTTCAACTGAGAACCAGAAGCTTTGCAGAAAAACATGGGAAAAATAATTAGAAACAGAAGAATGATGTGCTGCTGCTCTACCTGCACTGCTTGGCACCTCAAGGAACTAAGAGAAGGAACAACAGGTCTCAAGCTGTGCCCTGATTCTACCCAGTCACTGAGCTGCCTCTGCACCTAACTGCCTCCCAGAGAAAAGGATGTTACAACTTATTCCATGATTGACAAAAAACAAAAACAAAACAAGCCCACAAAACCACACACACACAAACAACCCAAAAAACAACAAACCAACCCAAAGAAAATGGAGCCTAAAAAAATAATTTTGTGCTTGAGTAAATATGACAATAACCACGAGCTGTTGCATTTAACTGACTTTTTGAAATGAAATTATTTGTATGATAGGTGCAAAAACAATGATAATTTTTGGTTTTGATCAGCTCAGCCTGTTCTTTGGGGAAATTAATTTGGTGCTCTGAATGTAAATATGCTTTCAACACGTTACCTTAAAGCAATGTTTTCCTCCTGCTCTCCTTAGCACCAGAGCAATTTTCAAAGCATTCCCATTGATTACACAAACAAAGCATACCAACCACTTGACCAGGAGGACCAGAAGTTGCAATCAGAGAAGCAATGCTTAAAATACAATTTAATCTGGATTCACATAATCAACTGGTCTTTTCCAGGCCACAGGTAGGTGGGGTGTGGAGATCTTAAGTGGGAACAAATATAGTTATGATTGCTAAAGAGTACAAGTAGCCATGCAGCAACTGTAGACGAAAGGTGGTTTGATAAGCTATGTACCCAGACCAAAGTGAAAGCCAAGAGCAGTGTAAGAAGGTCATTCACAATGAACTGCTACAATCTATTTCTGGTTAACTCAAGCAATAAAGCATTTAAAGCCAAGTAAAATGGGTAGCATCCTAGCAGAGCTTTGTATTAGAACGAGGTGCAGTATATTTAACATCCTCTCAGATAGTGCTGTTTAAAGAGGAGGGGATATTCCTACTGGAAATGAAATCTCTGAAAGCTGGCCATGATGATGCTGGAGCTGAGCCTTGTTTATTTGCAAGTGGAATGAATCTCACAAAATATTTCTATGTGCTGCAGTGTGCAAAACTGACAGTTGCACTTGGAGCAGGGTCATGTCAGAGGTTAGATGGGGCATTTCATTCATGGCTCTGGCCCCAGCATGCTGACAAGAACATTTCATCAGGTCTGTGGCAGTTCAGAGGATGGGGGCATTTAAAACCTCATGGTTTGTATTTAGACAAGAAGCCATGAATCTGATATCCCTGCTGGGGAAGGGAGAAACATGAGCCAAGGATGGATGGCAGTGAAGAGGCAGAGCTGAAGCCTGGGAACATTTTCTCCTGCAGGAGCTAGAGGGTTCAGAGCTTTATGTTACTAGTCTGTGAAACAGGACACAACACACCTTCCCTAAGGAATGCAAATGCTGGCAGCTACAGCCATCCCCCTCTCCTGCTTCTCAGCCCCTGTGCTGACCATTTGGTCCTGCTAAGCCATTGGAGTGTTCAGCACATTTTACTGTGCTAGTTTTCTGCTGATTACCTGAAATGGGCCTGATGAGCACTGAGCCACCAGACAGGATGGGATGGGATGCTGATTCCTCACCAAAATGGCCAGGGAGGCACTGAGCAGTTAAATCTGCTTAAGCTGTCTCAGAGGAGCAACTTGTACAGAAATAGGAAGAGCCACCTGAGCAGTGATACGTTCTCTGACAATCTCACCACCAGTTCTGCTCATCTCCATCTTCAAACTAGGTTCATGATTGCACCCCCTGGCTAGACAAGGGGTCTAAAGAGGCTGGGCTAGGACACCTGCAGGCAAATGGGGCTAGACCATGTCCTGGCCATCTTTGATCTTTAAAAAAGAAACAGACAGTAGAATTGAACTTCTGCCTTTTCCCTGTATCAGAGGAGAACTTAATTTCCTTCCAAGATGGTCTCTGATGTCCAGAATTATCAATATCAATATCCTCATTGATCTTCCTTCATTTTCCTTCAGTTCCTTCTGTAATTGCTTGGGGATATTGAGTGCTGCCAATATTGGGGTCATTATTAACCCTAGGCAAAATGTGTGATGGAAGACCACAAATCTTCATTCTTGCCTTGTTTCCATAGTTACACCTAAGAGGTGACACCTGAACTCTGCCTCGAAGCTCTAAGTAAATGATCACTGACAAGAATTGAAGAATCTCAGAAAATGAAATGACAGCATTTGAAGAAGGAAAGGGCAAGCACACTCATAGTAAAAACTTAAAAACTTAAGGTCACACTATCAATTTCTATAAACAACTTGTCATCACCCTGCCTATATGGATATGATTAGATTCTTGCCAGCTCTTGATCATAGTACCATGATACTATGCAACTGCATCTTGAGAAGTTCTGCCTTTGATCACAGGGAGCATACCTATTACAGATGATATATGCATTGCACTCTTACTAGTCTTATTCTGATGTTTTTCCTGTAAAATGAACAGTTCTGAAATGTGCATCTCAAGTCAGGTAACTTTTCCACTATGACAAAATAAGCAGAAAATATGCATGAATCAATTTTAAATCTGACAGAATGTTAATATCAGTACTTACATCCCCAGATTTCCTCATCTGTCAAAATGTTAGAGCAATTCCTAAAATGCCATAGATATGCAGCTGCTGGGATTGAACTCAAAGTTACTGCTAAAAGTTACTTCAAAATTTAAGAGAACAGTTCTGTGCAGAAATTCACTATTTGACAGTCTAAACTATTGTTACTTTCTTTGACAATAGTGTTAAAGTCCTGGTATTTTGTCACTTTTTAAAAACGTTATTTTTTTATCATGTCTTAAAGAAAGGTCTTTGGTGCATTTGCCTAAAGCAGTGCTTTTTAACTTACGTTGCAACAAGAGGCAGAAAAGAATAAAAAGTTACTTTATGCTTTGCTGGTCTAGTTTGATAACTACTGTTGGAGAAAAACTACAGAATCTCAAACCAACAGACTATGCTTGAAGATGTGCTTGGCTTGGTGTGTTGCTATCCCAGATGCTGCTCTGAGTGCTAAAAAAGTGATAGTCCTCATACATTCTTTCTCCCCTTTGCATGTCCAAAGTCCTCTTTTTAAAGCTAAGATTCCCAGTATAGGCTCTCTAAACTGGCAGAGTAGGATTTTCCAAGCTCTTCATTTTGTGGAGGATTGCAGTAAAGAACAGTTTTCCCTGGTGCACCTGAAAATTTACTAATTCAGTAAGAAACACAAGGCCAATTCTGCAAGTAATTTCCCCAGTGATAACATAGGCTAAGGGTGTTTTTCTTCATGTGTACAGTATTCTACCTCTGCTAAGGTAAGAGATCTAAGATTCTAGATTAATGAGTAGAGCTTGCTTTACAATTCCACAGGTCTTAAATCCTCTCTCCAGAAGTCATACAAAGGTATTCAGCCTTTTGATTTGCATTAAAATGGCACTAAATCCCACAGGATGTGTTTTAGTGGCAAAATACAGAATATCTGTGTTGTGAATTTTTACAGCTGCTGGAATAGGGTGCTGAGGTTGACCAAGATTTTTGTCAAAAAGATTAGGAAAGATGCTTTGAAATAATACAGACTATTTAAAATGTATTCCTATTAAGGAAAAGCTGACCAGCTTCTGACAGAAAGACTCAGGAAGTCACTATTCAGAAGAGGGACACTGCTGGCTTATGTGTATTTGAAGAACAGGATTTTTCTCTTTTTTTTTTTTTCTTTTAAATTCAAGCTCAACAAAACCAAATAATGTATCAGAAAACTATGTGTCCTTTCACCTGATATTACTCCTACTTACTATGTTTTATATTTCATTGTCTCCTGTCTATTTCCACACAAACCCTGTCTCCGGGGTTTCTGAGATGCATTGGTCTCTCACTTTAGGATTTTAAATTCAAATAGTTGAGTAGAAGTAACTTACTCAAGCCCCTGGTAAATTAGCCTGACAGCCATGTGACAGTAATTTTAGAGGAGTTCTCCTTGTACGCTAGAAGAGTTTAGATGCACATCCTAGAAAGTTAATATTCTGCACAGATTCTTGTTCCATTATAGAGCAGGTCACTACAACACATCTTACAGGCTACACATTGATGCAACAAACCTGAGAAGACAACCAGTCAATCTAGGCCCAGGGTGTTCACTTTTTTGGCTAGCTTTCAAGGACATTTACTATAAATCTATGAAAAGAGAGCTACTTAAGGGTCTGGAATTTATAAAAAGTGCTGTCTATTTGTGCTCTGCCTTTTGTCAATAGCATTAAGATTTGCAGTTTGTGCCGAATTATCCAATGACCTAAATCCTAGCAAGCTATCAGAATCTGCTTTCTAGATAAAGTCGTGCTGGAGTTTGATACATTTATCAGTGCCAAGCACACAGCAGTGCTTACAAGATTGGCTATTTCTCAAGTCGTCTTCAACAGCAGACAAAAGGGAGGTACAAATGAATTGCAACCTATTCACTCCAATGGCTTAAAATAATTATTAACCATTGGAAACACAATAATACAATTCCTGCCTCCTGATTTCACAAAAAACTGCTCAGTATAATGAGGCAGTGTTTATTTACCTAGCATAAAGCATCCAAGTCTTATGCTGACAACTCCAGAATGATTGATTGTTCTTCCATTATGGTAAATACTTGGGATAGATCATGCCTCATTATACAAAATATAATCCATTGCCATTCAGCTGAATAAGACCTGATATGGAAGAGGCAGGGGGTTTGCTAATTGTCCTTATAGCTTTATGGTGCCATATTCTTTCAGCATCAGGGCTCAAATATTTGACATGGGAAACTTCTGTCTTCACTTCTCTTGAACATCAGAAGAATCTTGCTGAAGCCCCAACAAGCCCAGTAGGAGCTGGAAGCAGGACATGAATTTTTACACGTCTACAGCTCCTTTCTAACCCAAAGTGCTCTGTAGATTGTAGTCCTGATCTCACCAAAACTTCACCCAGAATTCCTGAGAAACATCAGACCGAAGGCTGCTGGGTACTCTGGGGTTTATGGGTAGAACCTAAGGCTTTCAGATAGGTCAAAGTGCAAAGCTTTAAGTCATAAAAATATCCATCTCTCATCCACCTCAGGGAAGGATCATCACCCAAACAGAGGAAATGAAGGAAAAGAAGAGATTTCATTGAAAAAATCCTACACTGAGAATTTAAGTTTAAGTGCCTGTGAGAGATTCTGAATAGCATTTGGAGCTTTCTAAACTTTAAAGTCTGCCTTAAGCTAGGTTTATGTTGCATAAACATTTGCTTTCAAATTCATTATGATTATGAAAGACACAACATGAACATAATAAATGATTGTGGTATTAAGGCACTTTTAACAGCATCATCTTGAGTGCTTTTTCCTTTAATGCTCTACTTAGATGACATGGAGGGATTTGTTCTGAAACTGCATTAGGATGGATAGAATTCAATAATATGGTCCATGTCATTTTTTTTCTCTGAACAATTACTAATAGCCAAAATTATGTTGAGCATATAACTTAAGTTCTAAAACAGTCAGTATTGGCTTGCTACTTGGTGGAAAGGTGTTTTGAGCTGGAAGGAGTCTGGTACTAAAGCTCGTGGTCTATTTTTATTCCCACAGCCTTTGGTTCATGCTTGAAACAGTGCACTTCCAGAGCCAGGGAAGAAGCATGGGTTAAGAAGGGGGCAAAAAGGTTTTGAAGAGAACTTCTATATAGTGAGAAAAAAATTAACAAACTGGAATTTGTCTAGGATGAGCCTTTGGATTCAAGATTTTGTCACCACTCTGCTTGGTATATAAAGAGCAGCAGTAGCTGGGGCTGGTTGAATTCCCTGCTAAGGGGAGTACAAACCCCTGCATATAGCTGCTGGAAGCTACTGAATCTATCAATTGTCATTTTAGCTGTGATCCCTGTAGCAGCTGATTTAGCACAGAGACAAGATAGGGCTCATTCTGCACAGTTTGTTTAGCAGTCTTGTAAACCATAATTAGCTACATTTCTGAGAGCTCCTGGGATGGAATAAACAGTATGATTTCTTGTCCCTACTGGTCATATTTTTCCCTTAAATCAAGAGAAATCCTGTATTAAGTAGATCACAGAGGGTGGAAAGAGGGTAGAAACCTTCCAGCTCATGTGAATGTAGAATTCAAACTGTATTCAGATGGTTACCTCATGGGTCTGGCTCCCAGGTAGTGCAGGAATTATGAACTATGTTTTTTATTCATGATGTATTTTAAATGAGATATCTAAAACCACTTTTACTTGAAGAAACTGTGGGTGAGATTTTCAGACACTTTTGATGCCTCAGTGATTATATAATCCATACCTAACCAGTAAAGTATGACATCACAAAATGGGATGAACAGAGCAGTCCCAAAGGTGACATAAAGCCACCATGGGACATTGCTCTGCCCACTTAACAGACATAATGTCAATATAATTTTCTAGGAATGCAATTCTGAATTATGTAGCATGCCCATAATATACAACACAATGCACAACATCAGGTAACAGGAAGACTGAGTGGCCCATACACCTTTTGTAATGAATGTCATTTGGCTCGTAGTTAGTATATGTTGCTCCAAACACTCTGTTCCCCCCTGCTCCTCCCCGTAGCTGATCCACCTCTGATGGCTGTAATGGTCCCTATAGACAGACAAATTGTTTTGGTTAACTTGCAGCATGTACATTATTTTTTAATTTGTGACTGTTTCAATTAGCAATGTCATCTGTTTCTGAAAGCATTTTACTTTTAAATAATTAGGGCTTACCCAAGAGCTTAGCACAAAAAAAAAGTATTTGAAATGCTAATCCAGCATCTCAGTCAAAACTGTTCAATCAAATTTAAATCCTGTTGTTTCTTAAATATATTGTAAGATACGATCATGTCCACAGCATACTGATAACCTCTGTGCAATACAAAGAAAAAAGGCCAACGTATTACATATGATGGTTATTAAATGGAAATGCTGACAGACCCTTAAATTTTCTGAGAGTGGGCACATTGATTTAATGAGAGCAATAATGGGCAGGTGGGCTGAGCATTCCTGCTGAGATTAGATCCTGAGCAGCAAACGTGTCTTTTGAAACAGTTTTTTAACACAATCTGTACACAGGACCAGGCTGTGCATGACAGAAAAAAAGTATCTTTTCATGTTAACTTTATCAGCCAGGCCTCTTACAACCTTGTTACTAACATGTGCACACACACGCACACACACACACATATATATATAATGCCATAATGAGTGGAAAATTTTTTGAATGTATTTCTTTTTCTGACTACATTCAAATACAGAAGAGAGTAAGAAATCTATTGCTTTGTTGCAAACTGTGTCATCTCTGGAGTTATGTGCTTTTGCTCTTTTTCTTCATATATTTCATACTTTGGGGCCTAATTAGGTAAAACACATGCTCATCCCAAACAGCCAGATCCACTGAAAGTGTGCTGAAATAAAGCAGCTCTGTTGAAGTTTTACTCTATGCCACATACCTAGTGGCTATTGTGCTTTTTGCCAAAATTTAATTAAGAAATCACACTTTATGGCTCACTTCTTTGGATAGCAGCAAGTCTGTGGGTTACTCTTCTACTACTCTCAGGAAGGTATCATGTGGTGCAAGTGCCAATTTAAAAGGCTCAAGCTGAGAAGAAGATGGAGATACAACTGTATGTGTCCGCAATATTTACCTGTCTCTGAATCTTCAAGAAGTTTTACTTCTACACATTGAAACTAGCCAGAGAGATTTTATCTCCTCTATTACACTATTCTAGCAGAGCATAAGATCTGAGACATGTCTTTTCCTTGGGAATGATTAGCAGGCCCATTACTGGGGTATTACCTATGGATTCAACCTGGGTCCACACAGGATATTGTCTTCATGTTTCTCCATAGCTGTTTGTGCCAGGGATAGGCTAGGAACATAATCTACTGATCTTCTGAAACAAGTAGGTCTTAATTTGCCTTTTTTTAAATTATTTTTTTTTCCTCAGCTGCATTAGAGTCCAGACCTCACTCCCACTCCTTGACCTCATGGATGCTTAGAAATGTTTTCAAAGAAATGTTTCAACACAGCCTCAGAGTTTAGAGTAGAACTGTGAGCTGAGATAGACAGCGAAGTGCTCTCCATGCTCTGGGTCAATTGCTGAGTGTTTACACTCTGCAATATGATTCTGACACAAACATGTCCACTCCATACTGATCTCCAAACCAACACGTACATCACTGCAAATACTAGATTAATCTATCTGACTCCCATAACTCTACCTACCATTGCCAGGCCATAGAAGAAGCAAGTTATCCTTAGCCATGGTAGGGACCACACTGACAGGACAAAACCACATGGGCATTCGTGCTCCTGCACAGCCTGAGGAGCAGGCAGCTGAAGAAAAGCATTGCATTAGATATACCCTTCCTGACCTTTTCACATTTAATTCAACCATTAATAACTGTTGTACCAATTAACCTGTGATGACCCATGTGCAGTTCATTGCTATATAAAACAACCTGAAACCAGAACCTTGGGTTGATTACAGAAGGCAGTTGGTCCAAGACTGATCCCTTGGACTGAATTAAAGTTAACTTCTCTTGGAGATTTCATGCTTTGTTCACTGTGATAATTATTCAAGATAAAATGGACTTGAATGTACATTAAGAAGGAAAAGTTAATCAATAATAGACATTTTTTGCTTTAATTTTTGTTATTTTTAGTTTTCTAGCCCTAGAGGAAGTTGTACGATGCAAAACTGGTCTTAAATATCAAAACCAAAGACACATTGTAAGTTCACTCTGAATAGTGGTTTCATTATATTCTGCAGAATGTAGTGCTAAACTCTGCTCTTGGGTATCTAAAAAGAATGGCAAAACCTCAAATGGCCCATTTGCCATCAGGCTAGACTAATTCCTGTAGTGAATTCACTAATTCACTCAGCTCTGCAGAAGCAGAGGGCTGGGGGAGATGCTTTACACTTATTCCTGCTTCAGCAGTCTCTGGTGAAAACTGAGGTAAATTTGCTGAGCTTTTCACCGTGGAAGTGTCTGGTCCCTTCTCAAGGCATGTTTTTTTCTATAAGAACGAGAAGATTTTGCTGTCACAATATAACACTATTTAAGTTTATCTCCCTCTGCACACCTGGTACACCTTTATCCCAGCCCACTTATTTCTCTAGTGTTGCACACAGAGGTTACTGCTCTAAAAAGGTGCTCCCAATAGAGGGCAAAGCAAAACTATAATCACACCGCAGTCTGTCTTCATCACCTTGGTTATTATTGTTTCAGATTTGCAGGTGCTAAAGGTTTGTTCATGGGGGATATATAGGAACTGGAAAACAATAGCAAAACATTTGACTTCCACATACATGATTCAGGGTCAGCCTGTTACTTTTGCCATCGAACAAAAAAAATCAAGCATCAAGGAATATCTTCTGGAAAAGATGAAAATTTCAGAGGTCTGCTATGTCACTTTCTGTTTCAGGAGTGTGTTCTTGGGATGGATTGATTGAAGGTGAAGGTAGGTTCATTATCTCACCGTAATACCATCTATAGTGAAACATGTCCAACAACTAGGTCAGGATGTGGGTGAACCACTGTCAACCACAGCAGCAATTGGAATAATTACTCAAAAGAATTTGTAACAGCAATTCAATAGATATATATTTCTTATTTACATCACAGCATTTTCCATAGCATGAATCAAGCCTTTTAGTGTTAGATGCAAGTAAAGAAGATAAAAAAAAGTATTGCTCAGGGGTGCAGCGAGGAGTATAACTAGGAACTCTAGGATTGAAATGGGCAATGGAAAACATAAACTAAATGTGGTGAAACGTTTCCTAACAAGCGCCTGGCTGTAAAATCCCAGTGAAAGCAGAGAAGTCCCAGTTGTCTCATGCATGTCAGCATGGACTAGATATTTAAAAACATACAGAGTAGAAAAAGTAATTTAAGGCTCTGGTCCCCTGCCTGTATTTCTGAAGTGGTTTTCCTTATAGGCTTCTAAGGCACTAAAATAAGACCCAAAATATACTTCAAATGATTCTGCAATTGTACTACAAGGATGGAACAGATATTGACAATATTCCTCAAGCCTAAAAACAGACATAAAATTGCACAGCCGTAGCCTTTAAACACAGCATAGCTGTTGGAAAGAAAGTCCACTTAAAAAAAGGGTTTCTGGCTACCATTCACATGTGAAAGGATGTAAAGTTTAAACTTGGCAAGTTTATGAACAGCAGCTGGCGTGGAAATGCTTTTTACATTCTGTCCTTTTCACAAAGTGCACACACGTAAATAGGATCCCATTTATCAAGCACACCCACAACCAAACTGCATGACTTCATAAAGGACACGTTAGAGTTATCTTCTGTCAGCAGATCATTTCATTGTATTTGAAGTTAAGTACGTTAATGTATCTTGAATTAATTTTCTTGGTGTTAAAGTGCAAACTGGGCTAATAAAATTGACACATTGACTTTTTCCAGAGAATGATGTTCAGCTTACAAAGAATGGCAGCATAAATGAAAATTAGCCTCAAGACAATGTTAATTACGTTTTATCCATTAGTAGGAGGGTAATTGAACCACTCATTTTCACTGCAAAGAAAACCCTTCTGGCTTCATAAAGGGAAACTATGTATTTAATGTGCTAATTGAAGTCTAACAATGTAAAAATATGGAATAGGAAGAAAAGCAAAATGCAGGTAATACATATCTGTAGTATACTGCAATAACTGTATCTTGGACATAACACGGGTTATTGCCCTCTAGCTGTGCTGAAAGGGACTTCAAAACACATGACAGACCTCAAACAACTATCTGAAGAAGCAGGGAAGGATTACTGACATGAACTTGAAATATCCTTAAAGACATCTATTTGAAGTGAAACAAAGGCTTGGTTTAACCAAGTAAACACTATACATATAGTTGATAGTGACAATCCTATTAGAACTGACACTAATAACAATCATAATGCCAATTATAGAAAGCAGTCTCTGCCAATTTTAAAATCTTCCCACTTATTTCTAGTAGATCTGTATGTGGCTGAAAGGCTGGTATTTGATTATTCTTGGATTGAAAGTGCCGCCAGCTCTCCAAGGGTATATCAGTGAAGTCTGGCCAAACACTCAAAATAAGTAGGGTCGCCATTCTTTTTCAGTAGGTACATCAACAAGTGTTCTGATATCTACCAATAGTTACATCAATAATTTGATTTTTGATGAACAAAGGATATATCAATGGAAGTATGCTTTGATTTCTGGACTGCTGAAAAGATCCTGCTGTATACTTCTCTGCTATGATATCATATTGCCTTTGGAACTTTATTGGCTAAATAGAAAGACTTTGAGTTCTGAATATTAAGCTGTTGTACAAAAATTTATATTCCTCTACCAAAAAGCTCTTCTTTCCAACAATGAGTATTACCTATCCTAGAATTCACTCCATTGAGATGCTAGAGAATTAGCTTTGTACTTTGTATTTTTTTTTAATTTTTTTTTTAAGGAACAAAGTACTTCGAAGATGCTCAGAGTTTGGAAAGATATAATAAGATTTGAGTAGCATGTTTCAAGAACTGACAGATAAAGTTATCAAATGCTTATGCTACCAGCTAAATGTTACTACAGATCTATAATCACTGCACCTACGCATATAAGCAGCCATGCACACTGCCTATCATTGTCACAAGGAACAGATATTACAAGATACAGAATGTCAATGTCAGAAAATACGGCCAACAAATTAATTTTCCTTTATCCACACCAGCGGCAATTGGACATCCTTAGTACAGTGTGGGCTAGCATCAGTGAGATGTTGAGGGAAAGTGATAAACCAGAACATGAGTTGAAGAATCTTAGAGCCATTTTGATGGATAGTCAACTCCTGTACTGTTGCTAAACTAGATAAGTGCAATCAATCTTGGGCTGCTGAAATCTGCTTGTGTACAGATGCCACAGAGAAATCCCACAAGTACAATACCATCATTTTCATCAACCAGAAAAGGTGTGAGATGAGATTTAGTTGCAGTTAATATTACAGGGTATCTGCCCACTGGGCTCAATAGAACCTAGATCATATCCTTGAGCTTACTGACCCCAGGAGCAGCATCTGGGCAGACTTACAGTGAATTCAGAACTGCTGCTTCTATGAAAGCCAAAAATACATTCCCCTATCCAAAAATAATAATTTTAAAATCAACCTTTATCATAATATTACCATGAGCATTGAAAAGGATTATCTTATTACAAAAATGAAATGACTTAAATTTACCCTCATTATTGTTTCTCAGGGAAAAAAAAGGCTTTTTTTTTTTTTTAAATTTCATTGTGGATGAAGCTGCTATTTGCATTTAAATGAAGACATCTGAAGTAGAGGAAAAAGGAAAGTTAGGGTTTTTTTTCCTTTTGAGGATGAGTTTTCATTTCATTTTAGTATTCTCCTATAATACAAACCTAACTCCACTTTCTGCTTCATTAAATAGTCAATCACAAGCTGCTTCTAAAAATTGCCATAGAGAGCAAGACACTATGATTATTCCCAGTTGACACAGTTGTAATGATGGTAACAATGTAGTGTTGGTATCCCCTAAAAATCTGACATCAGCAAATAAATGAGGCATGTCCATATTTGCTGTATAGGATGGAAATTTTTGATTGACTTATAACTGACACATTTAAACAATCTGTTTTCCTTATGCTCCAATCAGAAGCAGGTTTCTATCAAGGGAGTAGTTATAAGCTGTTCCAACATAAACATTCTGAAAAGCATACAGACACATAAATATTCATTCCAAAATTAACTCTGTTATTACAGTAAACAGGCAGAATACCCAACACTGCACCACCAGCACCTACTGGACATTTGTCATGTACCTAATTGAGAAGGAAAGTACCACGAATGGGACTTCCCTGCCGTGTTAAACTTTTGTAACAGGAGACATCTGGGTTGTATTTTGAACATTCAAATCTGGTTTCATATATGGGGGAAAATGGGGATTGTTTTCAGACATGTCACCTTCCATAGGCTATGGGCAAAATCTATGCTATTCACTAACAGGTCCTGTTAAGAGCCAAGGACTTGGCGATGTCATATGAAATTTTTATTGTTGGATGGGCAAGTCTTCAACAGATGTATTAAAATATTAGCTAAAACTGGAATGGAAAACATAATCATCTTCCTCTCCTCACACTGAAATAGGAGGCAGGACTTAACAGCAAAATACTTCTTCTATTAAAGTTCCTCTAATTTTGGGTGTTTAAATGATGCACCTTAGAGACTGGGGATTAGAAACAGTAATCTTTGCAAAATAAGATTAGTTTATCTCACTGAGATGAAAATTAACACAAGACAGTACCTGCACATCCTAATCTGTCATAGGAGAGGTCTCTGCTTACCCCATTGTACCCTTAAGAACTGACAAGCTGACTTATCTGACCACCTTATAAAATAAGAAAGATGGTTTGAGATAGACACTGGAACTGGCAGCAGTAGGGCAGCAGTTGCTGATTGAAATGTTCATCAAACTGAACAAGTCTAACAAGTTCTCAAGCCTAGCTGGAGGTTGGGTAACATCAAATCACCCTGGTGGGAGTCAGTGGCTTAAAAAAATCAATCTCTTTTAGTCTACCATCTGGCTCCAGATGATTTCCTTCACTCAAGTTATCAGGCTATTTGTCATTAGTAGCATCCAGTATACAGATCCATTGGTCAACAACATAAAAGACTGATGCCAAAATTAATAAATGGAACTCCTATTTATTGTCATGTATTTTAGGCAGATTATGCTCCATGTCAATGTTCTGAAAAACACAACATTCCCTTCAGTTGCAATTATAAATGGTATGGTTTCTAAAACTACTGTATCAGGTATCTGCCAAATAAACAGTGAATAAAATAAAAATATTTATTTTATTATGGTAGGCATGCCATTTAAATGATTTTTGAGACCAGTCATTTTAAACTAAGCATTAAATTGTCCCAAGAAAATTCCCTTTATTGTAGTAATGCAGGAATATTTCAATTAGCTAAAGCAAGAGAAAATAGAAACATAAAAGCCAAGCAGGAAGCTGCAAAAAAGAAAAGGAATTCTAAGGATGAAATTCTTCTGTCAAATATATTCATGCACATCCCATCAAAGTCAATGGAAATTCTGTGTGCACATTCAAGGACAGAATTTGGTCTAAAAGGATCAATTTTCAAAGGATGCTGTATTTTTTCCCCTTGCACCCAGCATTTGCATAGGCTCATTAGTATTTGTGAAAGGGGTACCTGTGCCCTTAAACAGGCATTGCAGAGTGCAATTACCTACTCTGCCTGCATACAGGGAAGGTTTTGTTGGTGCAATCTTTCACTATGGTCCATTTAAGAACACTGAGAAAGAATATTGTATTTATCGATATACTCCAGAAATGGATTTCATTTGCTCTGAATCCTCCTATCTATTCTCCAGTGATGCTCAAGGGAAACATTCCACACATTCAGTTTTACCTTTTAAAATAAAGATGCAAAGATGTTTATTTAAACAATAAGGACATTTTCAGGTCATATTTCATGTCTTCGAAGTATCTTCATTAATGGTTTTAAACTAAAAGAGGATACATTCAGACTAGAATGGAAGAATTTTTTTACCATTAGGGTAGTGGCCTGAGTTGCCCAGAGAGATGGTGGCTCCCCCATCCCTGGTACCATTGCAGGTGAGGTTGGACAGGGCTCTGAGCAACCTGCTTTAGGTGCAGATATACCTGGTCCCTGCAGGGGGGTTGGACTGGGTGAGCTTTAAAAGTGTCTTCTAACCTAAATTATTATGATTCTATGATTCACTTTTGTATATGCCAAACAGCACTGAGTAGCTGTACTAAACTCTGCACTGCTTCACTAATCAAATTCTTTGCAGACAAAGTGTTTGTAACCCTTTAATGACATCCCACAAGTATTGTTATAGAAGCCTCATCTACAAAATGACAGTCCCAGAAGATTTGTTACCAGGGCTGACTACAAGTACCTGAAAACATAACTGAAGTTCCTTATAAAAATAATGCATGCAGTAGGATTTGTTTTTTAACTGAAAACACATAATAACGATCCACATTTTTAAGAAAATGAGAATACTTTCCAAATCAATAACAATATCCACCTATTGAGATGCTTAGCAGGCAAGAACAGGAGCAGTAAAACTTAAACTCATATGAGAATTTACATACAGACTCATATAGAATACTGGAATACCTCAATAGTGCATGAATAGTTTATAAGCATTTTAATGGACAATGCACCAGCAACAGTTTTGCCTCTGGTGAGCAATTACAGCCAGAGCTACCAAGATACAACTCATGTATATACATATATATAAAAATATATATATATGAGTTTCTTTTTATTCCCTTTTCTACTCTCCAGCACTTGTTGGATACACCTGGATGAAGCTAACAGGTGACTCCATCACTTCTTTCCTGTATCCCTCAAACCTCACATTGTCCCTACAGGCAAATGCATTTCTTTCCTTGGCCATCTCTTCCTCTCCTCACATTACCTTTCTTCTGTAGTTATGACTCAGAAGCAAACCTTTCTCAAGACAAGGCTGGATTACAGTTTTTGTGCTTTACAGATATATTCAGAGAAATATTAAGCACTATTGTTTCTCCTGATTTTGTCCTCAAAATAGTAATAAACCAGCAAAAACCACACAGACTTGAATTGAAGCTCAATTCATGTTTTCATATGGAATGCCACTGGCAAGAAACTAAATGACACTCCCAGAAGAAAAACAACTAACTCATTCTTTTAAAATAATTTTCTTCTTCCAGATAACACTTTCACCCTCTACTAATTATATAGCTACAATTTTCTTGCACACTAGAAACCACATTTTTATCCATTTACTAAGTTTTACAGATAAAGGCACTGGAGAAGCTGTGGTCATTATGTCCCATTCAGATGTCATTAACAGCAGTTTTCATCAGATTCAGTGATGCTCACTGCAGATAAACTAGCTAGGGTTATAAAACTCAAGCTATGCAATCCTCTTAAAGTGCTAAAGAAAAGAGCACTTATAGATAGGAAAAAAAAAAAGCATCCAAACATATTTACAACCTCCATGATCCAGGCTAAATGCCATGATTCTTAAGTGTTCATTTTCGTTCTGCTTCTTACCTTGAAAATTTGAATCTTTCAAAAATCCAACTGTACAAATGTATATCCGTTAAAAAGAGTAATATACAATATAATATTTCAGTTGGAAGGGACCCATAATAATAATCTAGTCCAAATAAAACATTCCTTATCAAGAGGTATAAAGAAGCTTTGCAAAATACTTAATGAAGCTTCACAATGCAGTTGTGAGCAAGCAACGTTATTCTCATACTAAATTCAAACCACAACACTACACCAGCTACTAGAAAGATATTTAACTCTATCCCAGCTGAAACCAGGACACCAAGGAGCTTTTCCATAGAGATGGTCAACTGAATATGGAGGGAATTCACTATCCATCGAGTATAACTTGTTTTCCCAACCAGACAACTCAGATGCCTTTGATCAGTACACAAAGAAATGAGTTCTAACACACATCTAAAAGCAGAAAATTCACACTTGAAGACATTAAAAAGCAGAAGGAGGAATGACCTGATCACTGTGAGGGTTTGGTGACTCTGAGGGAGGACTGAATGATCCAGGCTGAGATGAAATGGGGCTCCTGGGCCTGTGGGTGTGGCAGGAGTCCCCAGGGACCACCAGTCAGGACCATGAAGACCTATTACTACCCCAGCGTCCTAACAGACAGTGCCATTTGGTTCTTTCACAGAGTCCAGAGTACCAAGAAATGAAAACCATGAAGCAACACAAACTCAGGTGAGCTCTCTTTCCTAGGTCTGGTACATTCCTAGCAGACTGTTCATTAAGCACCCTGAGCTGTACCCACAGACAGGCACATCCTTTCCTTGTCTGGCGGGCACAGAAAGGCAACAAATCACTCACAAGTCTGGAAAGGTGCTAGAGGGAGGTCAGGTAAGTGCTAAACACTGACAGTTTCTGCAGAGCAGACAATTTACAAATGGAAAATTATTTTTAATATGTTTTGAAGAACACCTGATGTTCTTTTCATACCCTTCTACACAGATACACAGGACAGAAGTAGGGCATCATTTTCTTCACATAAACACTAATGAAATGGGAATGATTCGGACTCAAGTATGAGACAAAAAAACAAGCTGATGCCTGCCTATAGATACATTGAAGTGGGAAAAACAAGTCAATAGGCCTGTGGCTCAGAGCTCTTATAACTGATACCTTTACTAATAAACTCATTTTCATTTCTTTGCAGTGAATTCTGAAAATCAATCCTTTTCTCTAATGCCTCATGAACAGCTTAGCAGAGGGCAGCTGCAAGTAATTTCTGCAGCCATAAAGAATTGAAGTCACATAGTAGTACAGGTCCTGCAGATATCTTCTTACATAAATAATTACATTTGCTCAGTGGTGAGGATTTTTCCAACAATATAAACTGTTTATGCAAGCAAAGTGTGAAATTTTCTCTTTGCCTCTCTCTCCTGAGTTTAAACCAAAAGGCACAGACTGTATGTAGAATCAGACAGACATAAAAAGCAGGAACAAAACAAAAGCTACTCCTTGGCCACAAAGAGCTCTATCTTTCTTTAAATAAAACAAATTGGAGCCCATTAACAGTTTTCTTCTTTCACAGCTTTCAAAGATATAGTGACAAGGTAAAGTGCCTGCATTAGATGCAGCTGGACTAACACTTCTTTCCCACAGCAGTTTTTCTTAGGTTGACATTTGAAGTTATTTGACAAATGCTTGAAATGAAGCATGAACTACAGCCCAAACCAAAGCTGCTGGTCAAATCATCCATGGTTTTGGGCAGCATCGGTCTGTATATAACCACCATCCAGACGTACCCCAAAATCACAGAAAGCTTTTTCTACCTACATCCAACAAATTGGGGGCAGATTTCCCAAAGGCTTTTTCATCTTAAATGGGAAAGAAGAATGTGAAGCTCTTTCCAGGACCATGAAACATGGATGGGAATTTGGAGGAGAATGACCAGAGCCACCAGTTGCTTCCCAAGGTGCCCAGCTGGAGCTCTCTTATCCCATATCCAAAAGGGGCTGATGTGCCCCTGGCAACTCACTCCTGCAGTGCCACATTTTACAGAGCTCTGCCAATATCCAAGTGGAAAGAAAGGAAAGGGTTAGAAAATGTTTACTGTGTAGGGGACCTGTGTGTATATGGCATTGGGAAGAGTCTCTCATATTAAGAATTCCACCCTCTGATACAATTACAACACTGTTGGTGTAATCATCATTAAAATTGGTAAGAGGTATCAAAGATTACAGAAGTGCTATCCACTGTACAGATGTCAAGTAAATGTAACATTAGGTTCTATTAAGTTCCTCTAAGCACTTAGTGCAAGCATTCTTCCATTTTTTTTAAGGTTTTTAAAAATAGGAAATAAGTGAAATGCTATTTGTCCATTGAACAACTCCTGATTAATCCACTCAAGGGAAAAAAAGAGAAAAAACAAAACAAAACAAAACAAAAAGAGAGGAGGTCACAGCCCAGTGGCAGATATTTCTAAATGTCAGTTTGTTAACAGAGCTTCAGCTACTGCTGCATTCCCACCTTTCCATTTCCTTGCTGCCACCTGAAGTCCTTTCTCTGCTTTACTAATTACCATTACTAAAGGAATTATGCAAATATGCATTTTTCTAGCGCAGGTAGTGACTTTTGAAAGGGTATGAAAAGGAATATAGTGAAATAATACTGCAAAATAGACAAGGAAGAGCAAGTGACCAAGAAGATATTCACAGGTGTGAATTATTAGAACATCCAAATTCTTCCCCCCGTTTGCAGAATTTATAAAATCTCTATTGGGAGAATTCAAAATGCTTGACAACTAAAACTTGTATTTCTTCAGAAGAGAGGAGCAAAAACCCCATGGTATTATTGTTCCACAAGTGAGGAACCAGATGCACAGAGGGGTCAGCTGGGTTTAGAATTGACTACACTGTCACTGAATTACTCACTTGCACTTAGCCAGAGTCAGAGGAGGAATAAAACTACCTTCTCCTAACTCCGTAGCTAATATTATCGAGATTGCTTCAATATCAGTGCTTTTCCCTTCCATTTTTAAAATTATCTAATTGAACTTGTCTAAAATCTTGGTGATGAAAAGTTTCAGCATTTTCTCAGAGAGAGCACATTGCTTTATACCCTGCTAAACCCATGGCACTTGCCATTTCAGTTTTATATGTTACAGTGTCATTGTCAGTGCAGGTAAATATCCTGCTTATGTTGAGGATATATTTTTTTGTTACTTTCTCTAAGACTATCCAACATTAGGATTATGAAACACAGACATGAGCAGCACCCTTCTGCCAGATAACACTGCTCAACAGTATGAAGAGCAACAAGAAGATCCTAATACAGCTCCACTAGCAGAAACCATGGCTGTGTTTGTACAGCCAAAGTGCTTTTTAATGGCACAGCTGCCTTTTCACTTCAGGGAGCAGCAAAAGGAGCCTTTATTTTGTTATTTTATAATAATCTACAAACATAAATAGCCCATGTATCAACCGACATCTTCCTTCAACATATTACTGATTTACTAGTACTTTGGCTAGTTAAGTCTTTTTTATTTAGAAGATTCATATTTACTAACTGCTTTCAGACATCAGCTACAAGAATTCTTACAACTAAGATCTGCTCTAGAAAGTCCTTACTGGAAAGAGAACCAAAATACTATTATAAACTCATTTAACTTTAAAGTGCCTTCACACCAGACACTCCAGAAAGTAACAAGAAATTCTATAAACCTGAAAAGGATATAAATAGAAAATGAGCACATGATCTGAGCACCACCTGCTGTATACTGGAGACAGCAAGGTGGCCAATCTTGTTCTTGACAATGCTGGACATAATCCAGTTCACAGAGGAGCAGGGGCACTTCTTGGCCAGCCAGCTGCTGCAGAGGTGACAACTGCCCAGCTGTTCACGTGGGCACACTGAACCATTCATACAAAGGGGTGGTTTGCCAGCAATACAAAAGCAGAAAAAAATCTGGCTATCAGGTTGTACAATGCCCAGAGGGAATTTAACTACAGTGATGAAATCAGGTCATCTCTCAAGGTCTCTGAAAGAGTGCTGGTTCTGTTTTATTCTTATTCTGCCTGTAACAGGACAGGGCAAGGTGACAGAGCTCCAAATAGAAAACTCACATCCCCCTGATTAATGGCAAATGCAAGAAAAACAATTTGAGTTCTTCTCCTACTCTAGAATTTTCCAAGTTTCTCCACAGATTACATTCTCCATTGACGTGCCTGTACAATTTTATCAAAAGAAACAGAAAAGAATATCCTCTTACCTTCATCTTTAAAGTCTCCTGGACTATGAGAATTCATTACAGACATGTAATGTTAGTAAAGTTAGTAAAATCTGCCTCCTCAATCTCCTAAAAGCTCCCTGATGATACCTCCTCCTGTTTTGTTAATCTGGATTGTTGGAATGTATGGAAGTGAAAGGAAAAGGTTTTGTGCAGGGGTTTCCAAATCTTTTCCAGTTATTTGCCCAGTTCTTTAAGACTTACAGCCCTATACATTAACAAATGGTGCTTCTATGAGGTTCACCATCAGTCTTAGCTGGTGGTATGTCAGAAATTGACAGAACCACTGCTTTCCTCTTTGGCTGCATTCATCCTGGAAGAAAAATCACTTCTGCCAGATACAAATCCTTTCTCTTTTTGTATCTTACTGCACCTTTGAATAGAAATGTCACAAAACCAGGCTAATTTGGCATATCTTCCTCCTAAAATGAAAAAGGTAAAATTCCTGCCCAATGACTAATCATGTTATGTTTTCCTTTCACTAGCAAGTAATACAGAACAGACTTGTGTTGGACCAGAATAAAGACAACCAGAGTGATCTGAGCACATGGATTTTCAAAAAAAAAAAAGGATTGTTGCACTGGATATTGTCACATTTCCAGACAATTAGAAAAAAATGAAACTATTTTGAAGGACCTCATTTCTTTTTGTTGTTGTTGTTGGAGTTTTTTGGTTTGTTTTGGTTTTTTTCTCCCTATATAAATGTATTGCTCAGAATCTTAGTGACATGTTCTTTTCACCAGGTCTCATAATTAGTGTCCTAATTACTTCTTCAGGCCCTCTTGCTAAAACTGAGGAGGCAGACAAACTCCATTACTTGAACCTTCTTTTACATTATTCTTAGCATTATACTGTAACCCTGCATATCCAACTGAAATCGGAGCCATGCTCTTATGGACAATATACATAAATAATATATTCAAAGTAGTCAGCCTCAGAAAACATTCTATTTAATAAGGCTGTGGAGACAGCCTTATTGGATGGAAAGGAAAACAAAAGGAAAGAAAATATCTTTAAGCTCACAGAACAGTTCATCTGTATTCTGGCTAAATACCAACAATGCACTTGCTTTTCTTTATGTAACATCCTCCTGGTTTAATATGGAAAAGGATTATTTGAAAAAAAAAGATAACTGGACTTGTACTTTTTCTTCTAAATATTTTCTGCTTATTCTCTAGAAGCCAGAGGAACACAGACTGGGACAGAGAGAAAGCTGAAAATTGCTTCATAAAGCCAAGTTTAAAAAAATTTAAGTTTTTTACAATAAGAAGTTAATAAATCATTTAACAGACCACAGAAAAAAACCCACATTCCTAAGCCACAGAGCTTTTACTGCATCTGCTCAACCAAGTCATAGGAAATCTTTGGTTTTCTTGGGTGCCAGCTACAGTTCAGATCTATTCTTTTCTGGTTTTGTTTATGACTAAATTAGATGTATACTTTTACATATTTTTACATATGTTCACTTTTTTTCCTCTCTGTTTTAAATGTTGAAGTGCTTTGTTCTTCTCTTCATGTGTAAGCTTTTTAGTTTAGAAGTGGTTCCTGTTATCACCAAATCAGCAAAGAGCTATATACATATATTAGACTGTACCCAGTTATGACAAGGAAATTTAGCTCAACTCTGACATCTCTTCGAGATGAAAGAGAAAATATACACATGAAAACAACACACCTTTATTCCACTGAAACAGAGGGATTTTAAATTCAAAGATAATTTGCCTCACAAATATTACAAGTAGAATTTTGGATTTTTATTATATATTATAACAAAAACACTTATTACTCTAGTGTATTGCTGTTCTTTATGAGTCTACACTACCTTTCTATATATTTTAACTTTTTTTTTTTAACTGCTAGTTTGAAAATTTTAAAGTCCTGCAATCCATTCGGATAGTCAGGACTGATTTTCATGCAAGGTACAGAGTGGTATAAATACTTACTCTCACTCTGTTTGGAGCTCATGGGTTTAGGAAATAGAAGTTCAGCACTGCAGAAAAAAAAAAGTCACTTTGAACTGTAACTACTGTATCTCCAGGGTAGTAATTTTGCAGAATCCCACTGCAGGGTAGTGATTCTGTTATTTTATGATAGAGCTACTAGTAAGTGGTATGAAAACGGACTGATTTTTTTTTTATTTCACATTTACATTTCTTATGTGCCTACAATTTAGTCTCTTTAAATGTCAAGCTTTTTTAAATGACCACTTTTCACATTTTGATGTTGTTTTTTACCTGTTCTTCTCAATTAGAAACGACAGCAGTGATTATAAACCAGCATTACTCTGAAATCTCAGCTATACACATTTCTTATTTTACCTTTTTCCTCATCCCTTCTTTGAAGGTCACAATAAATATGAAACAGACTTACAAATTTATTTTGTCTGCATTTAATAAATATTGAATTCTAAGATCTTAATTCTGTGTGATTTGGGTCCATGTGATCTACCTTTAGGCAAGTCTCTACTGTCCTTCCAAAGACCACTCTTCTGGAGGCCATGTCTTCATATTGCTCCTCCTGACAACACTTAGAAGCACCTGAAAATACATCTCAGTGTCTCCCTGGGCACAGTGTAAGGTGCCTTATATCAGAAAGATGCTCAGAGTCTTGCCTCAGACAGCCATGTGAATCACAGTCACCTGCTCTTTATCCCTTCCTAAGTGAAACTACTTCCCCCTCTGGGACCCTCTGCTTTTTGCTATCCCCACAGAAAGCCACTCCAACAGCCAGTGTGAGAGAAAGGAGAAAGCAGAGGTACAAGACCAAAGATCCCCTCGTACCGTGTGCTTTCAGGTTCAGAAACATCCTGCACATAAAGCCAAATTCATTCTGCACAGCCCTAAAGCAACACAAACCAAAACAAAATCACCGCTGAGGTGACACCTCCGTTGCCATGTGCCCCAGGCCCTGGCCAGAGCACAGTGCTTTTCCACCCTGTTCAGCCACCCATGCCCTATCTGTGTCCACACATGCCAAAGGTTTAAGCTTCCCTCCGGATCTTTTCGGCTGTTGCCAATCTGTTCCTGATGCTGTGAGTTCAGAAGCCATGCTGCCTGAAGTGGCTTCTGCCTCCACTGTTTCAGCCCCTCCTTCTGTATGGGCAGGTGATGAAGCAAACTGGGGAACCCAGCTGAGTTCAGCATGAAAGAATGCTTATTTTTAGCCAAGCTCAGGTCCTCAGCCCAGCTCCACAGCAGCTGCATAGGCATTTGTACTAACCCAGCTGGGAGGGGGAGGGGGGGGGCTAAGTGTTGCTTGACTAAGCAATACCACTGAAAAGCATTAGCCTCAAGTGATCAGGATCCCGTCCTCATTTTGATGTCTGCCTCCTGTGAACCCATCAGCTTTCAGGTCCAATGGATAACAAGTGCCTCAAAAGGTGAGTTGAAGTTGCACACAAAGCTGGTTGTCATTTCTTCTGGGCCAGTGTTTAATTCACTGTCCCTCATCCTCTTTCTGGCATCATGTCTCTGAGGACATCTCACACGGAAAAAAGAGTTCTTAATACCATGGCTGGCAATTAAAAGAAGGATGGAAAAGTCAGAGAATAATTCTCTTAATTGACTACTCTTCTTACCACTTGTAATCTAGAGGAAATCTAATTAATTCTACATGAAGAACGACTATTCTGTAGTGAAGTGTAATTCCTGGTCTCTGGGGCTTCAGCTTACCAGTTGTCAAATTATCCAATTACACACTTGTTAAAATCCATTTTGGGGAGATTTTCATGGCTCATAAATAAATAATTTCAAAAGCTTTAATCCTCAAAAAAAAAATTAAAAAAAGGAAGCCTCTGACCCCCAAATGGTACCTCAAAATCACAAAACATACCTAAAAATAATGTCAAGAAGCTGTAAAGACTGGTATCTGCCTGCTTTGCTTCAGGAGCACAGTGATGGTGGTGGATCTATTTCAGTACAGAGAAAATTGTTGCTTCTTTTTCAGCTATGTTTTATTCAAATCACTAATCTGAAGGGAACCAATTAAGGCAGCATCCCTTCCATTATGCCAAAAGGGAAAAATCTTTTCATAACCACATCAATTAAGAGGTGGGAAGCTAACAGAGGCTGTAGCTCAAGCCAAGGATATTGATGCACTGGAGTAAGGCCAGTCCAGGGCCACCACGCTGGTCAAGGGCTGGAGCACATGATTTGCTCAGAGAGGTAGAACAAGATGGGCCTGTTCATCCTTAGGAAGAGAAGGCAAATGGGAGACATTACTGCTTCCTACAGCTACCTGATTGGAAGATGTAGAGAAGATGTCAAACTGTTCTCACAGGCTTGTATGGCAATAGGATGGGAAGTTCAAGACACAGGTTAGAACATGGGAAATTCCATTCAGATACATGGAAAAACAAACTACCATGAGAGTGATCCAATACTGAAAGAGTTCTCCCAGAGAGATTGTGGGATCTCCATCTTTGGAGGTGTTCAATACTCAAGTGGACACAGCCCAGAGCAACCAGCTCTCTGAGCAGGGCACTGGACTAGCTAACGGCTGGAGCATTCTTCAGCCTCAGCTGCTCTGTTCTTAAATAAATGTAAACTCTGGATTCTGGTGAGACCAGATTTGACAAATCTGAGCATAGAAGAAAACTTTGTGATCTTTTGTCTTTCAGTGAAAATAATATAGCAGTCAAAATTAAAGATTGCTTTGCAATATTTATTGTTATTCTGTATGGCAGGGCTGGGTTGCAATGTCCTGTGAGTGGAACTGGACATCAAGCAAAAGAGTTACAGAAGGCACTAATCTATTTTCTGTAAACCAAATATGACTGTATTTCAATAAAAAGAAGCAATAACCATCCCTGCTGATTTTTTTGAACACAAAATTTTTCAGGTTTCTTTAAAAATTGAGTCAGCTTAATATAAAGGCTCAAAGGTATTGGAAAAACTAATCTAAATTAGGTGGTGCAATATTTTCAGTGATTACTGGCAATTCTCGGCAATGTGAGACATGTTGTGTTATCCTGACTTTAAAATAATTCAAAGCAGTTGTCTAACTTAAAACGAGGTCCCTTTCAGCTGGCTGAAACTGGGTTGCACAAAATTTATCAAATTATCAAATATTTATAAGACCTTCACTCTTAAAACACAATTCACTACCAAATTATTTGTGTTTTCAACTAATAACATTTTCAATACCAACGGCTTTACAGCAGTGTGAAAACAGGTCAGGACCTCTAAATCACATGTCTATTGAGGCAGGGACACGTTCTGGGTGAAACTTGCTCTGAATTCAGATATGCCATATTTTCCTGGTCCTTCTACTTTTCATAGCATCACGCAGCTTCAAAGCAACACAGGAAGACTGTCAGAGCTGAAGGATTGTGCTTGTTTCAAACCAGTTCAATTGTATGCATCTAATCAAGAAAAATACATGTAACTCACACTTAAGAGAGAATAGAACCTGTTATAAAAAGCCATTTTTCTTAGCCTTTAATTCGCAAGAAAAATATCTTTGTCTTTGTTACTGCTTCTCTAGGGGACCCAATTTTTGATGCTCTACATCAAATTGTATGGCCTTTCAGCAGCCTTGCCAGCAGCCAATCCAAGCCCTCATTACTCATTCTCTACTCAGACAAAAACTGGGTGACTGTTGCTTTCTATTATTATGGGCGATTACTGTATTAGTCAGCTAGCAACTGTGGCTCCAGATACAGAAAAGACATTTCTAACCTCTCATCAACAACAACAACATCCTCAAGATCTTTTTTCCACGAGCCTGTAGTAACCTTTGGCAGATAAAGAACTGGATTAAACCGGAAGACCTGCTTGATGGTTTTCACTGCTTGGCAATTTAAGTAGCAAAACTACTGCGTTGATGCTGCAATGAACACAGTGGCTGTTTCATTGCATGCTCCACAGGTCAACAAAATGTCTAATTGTAAAGGGAAAGAGCTATTGATTGTTATTTCAAATGTTAAGAACCCCAGGGTCGTCATTAATTCTGGAAGGAAAAACCCAAAGAATGTGGCATTTGTTGGATTCTGGAGATAAGGCATCTTTGGTTGCCAAGTGCTTGTATTATTTTCTCATTTCATTCTCTGTATACAAAACAAAATGCTATGTGCTAGTGACTCACCCATCTGTCAGTTTGTTGGTAGCCTGCCAGAGCTAGGCCCATGTTTAGCATAACAGTAACAATAATAGTAAGTTGAAGACCAAACCAAGCCATTTTTAACAGGCAATTCTAATTGGAAAATCAGCCCTATATTTTAGCCCTCTTGCAATTGAGAACATTCACAAAACAGCCAAGTAAGAATACCAGAAGTGTGACACCTGACTGCACTACTCAGCTGCCTGGGCCATCATTTGGGTACAGGCAGGTAACGATATCACATGCTTTGAAAAAACATAAATAATTTACACCTACATATGGGAAAAAAATGTCTTGTAGCTTCAGATACCTGTGATTCAATTATCTTCTGGAGCATAACAGATTATTATGTGTTTACTGGATGAAACATTTTCTTCTATTAGCTGTACAGGCTCATTACAGTCATTAGAATGTGAAACGGAATCTAATCTGACTCATGCACTGCATAAAGACTGATTAATGAGTTTTGGAATAAGAAGTCCTTCCTATTAAAGTTGCCTGAACCACAGAGAACCAACCCAAAGGGCGGGTTTTTGGATCCTGACAAAGCTGTGATATCAACAGTAAGACAACCTGTCCCTCTGAACTGGTACAGCAACATTCTAGAATTGGACCGATACAACAATATGCCAGAATTATCCTAGGGACAGATTTTTCTTTATTGCTATCAATAATGAACCTGGAACAAGATGAAACAGATTACTATGAAAATTTGCTAACAGTATCAGTCTGGAGGCATTGTGAATACACAAGTTTGAACTACTGAATAAGAAGTACCAGATAAAACCAAGGATTCAAGAAAAAGAAATGGAATGTATAATCATCTTGGATATACATTTCAAGAAAGATGAATTCAAATTCTCTTGGTTGATGCCAAGAGATGTTGTTGGGAGAATGGAAAGTCTAGTTTATGATATAAAATTGTAAGACCTTCACCTACTGAATTTTAGGAAGCAATAAGATACACTTATGGAAAGAAAACGGTTGCTCGCAATATCACAATGATCCAAAGGTTCCTCCCTTTCCCATGAATGGATTTCATCTGTGATTCACGAATCATTTTGATTTAAAAGGGCCCTCTTCAGAAATGGGGAACATTTTAATTAAATATTTGAAAACTTGCCAGATATTGTAATTGCCATTTAAAAGCTATGAATTAGGAAGGTAAAAGGTTGTAACTACTCTCTAGACGTTTTTTTCTTTTTCATAAAGCTGACTGTCAGTGGAAGTGTTTAGAAATATTCACTCATTAAAGTTGAGTAGGGCAGCTGATTCTGGCTGATGTGATCCAGCACTTCTCAGATGCCAGGCAGAACACAGGCCAGTCACAGGTAAAAGCAGATCCTCCCTGTGATCACTTTGTTCATCTGGATTACACACGTGGATGGAGATTCACATTGCAGCTCTCCCACAGAAGAAATCAAGAAAATTTCACCCAAAAGAATCCTAATTGTCAGCTTAGATGGTAGGTAGTAGAGAGAAGGCTGTAACAGCCTCCAGTACCCTGTTCCAGTAACCCAGTATGGCCCCCATTGCACTCCTGAGCAGCTCCCAATAGAAAACAGCAGCATTCCACAAACCTGAGGAGTGGCAAAGCACCAGAATAGAGGAGGGGGCCTAAGGAAGAGGCAGGGACAACCACACCCTCTGTAGAGATACACACAGACCATAAACTCCACTTGGACCAATAGGTCTGTGCTCCAATGACCACAATGAACTCACAGCACATCCTGCAGTGAGGAAGAACAGCCAGGCTGAAACCTTGGTCTAGGAGAAAAGAGTCTGGTTAACTTCAGGAGGCACTTCAGCCTGCTGCCCATTCACATCCCTCTTCTGTAGGAAAAGACCAATATTTTCTTTATGTTTTTATCATTAGCCTTCTCTCTTTGGCTTCTGAGTTCTTCAGGGTTAGGCTATAATTAAATACATATTTGTGTAGCACTGCGTGTTTTGGTAGCTAAGTCTGAGCTATATAGCCATTCTCTAACAGAACATAAACAGCACTAGCTAAAAACAAAATGTTTCAGATACATATATTTATGAAGGTATTAATAACCTTAGTATTTTTTAAAATTTAGTAGTGACTGCCACGACAGCCAATTTATGTAATTATTAGAAATAATTTTAATATGGAAAAACTTCCTATATAATAGATAGCCTCTTCGCTGCAATAATTGATTTTATTTATTTATTTGGTCTATTTAATCAGCTTCTTATGCTGATGGTATGTAGAACAGTTTCCTTCCTGTCAACATTTTCATTAAATTTTTATAAGGAACATCAGGAGCAAGTTGAAACACTAAATTATCTAAAAGGTATAATGTTAAACTGGTGTTCAAGTCTTAGATACAATTTATTTAATATGACTGCCATAAATTACACTTCTCACAAGCCTAAATGGCTCTAATGTGTCTGAGGACAAGAGCTTGTCCATCTGCAGTGGAAGAAGGGGTTTACAGAATGGGTTTACAGTCAATGTTGCTTTGATAACTACCAGGTTGTACTAAACCTGGCCTTTTTTATCATCTTAAATATGAAGCTGGTTCAGTTAAGAACCAGACCAGGTATTTTATTATTCATCATTTTTGTTATTATTATTTACAGAACAGATTTCAACTTATCCGTTTACCAGCATGTCATATCTGCCCTCTGCCTTTCTCAGTAGGGATTATCTTGTATGTACACAGATGGCTACAGAGCTTTTCTGTCTCTCAGCCTCACCTAATCATTAAGGTTCAACAAAAGGTGAACACCACAATTATGAAAGAGCTGACAGAATGTTTAAAAAGCAACAATAATCAATAGCAGCAAATGTACAATTTGAGTGATTAAACCTGTGCCATTCATCACCTAACAAAATGAGAGTGAAATAGAAGAGGGAAGAAACACCAGAAAAAAAAAAGTCAAATAGGAATTGGAAGTTGATTTAGGATGCCAATAAAAAATAATGTCATATTCTAGAAGATTCAGGCACTGACTGTCACACTACATTGCAGGTCCTCAACTCAAAAAGCCTCGGCAGTTTAGCGTGTTCAAGACAGTTAATGAACAAATGGACCATATGCCTTTTTAATACCACATTTCAAGGATCTTAGAAGGTGCTAGGGTTTCCATCTCAGAGAATACCCTATTACAGGTGAATATTAAGAGAATGATGTTTAAAAAGTATTAACATGTGTGTTAGCTGACAATAAGGAACAACACAGGATGTTTTTACTTCTCACTATTTAGTTGTGGTTTATGTTGTGAATTTTTTTTTCCAAATGTCAAATTTTCAATAATCACCATAGAATAATCCTCTGGAGTAATCCTTGTCCAGAATTCTTCATCTAGAATAAAGTGCTGTTTGTTTCTATAATTCCTGTACTAAACCACATGTTCTTAAGATGTGTCTTCTCCAGTTCCCTGGCCACACACTAGCAGGAGACATGGACCTTGCAGTGAGAAAGCTGGCAGGGCAATGGGGAGTCTTGAACAGCTCACAGGCAAGAAATGCACAGATTACTGTGGGAACTGGGCTGGTGAAGAATCTTGTACCATACAACTAACTGCCTCTTCCATGGGTTTAGTGGATGTTTTAGTTTCTGTCAACAAGGCAAGACATTGCTATGTGGCTATATAGCAAAGCAATCATAGTAAAAGGCCAATAATTTTTTATGACTCTGGATAAACATCTTTGCCTGTATTTCATCAGGCTTAAGGGAAAGGATCATGCATTGCAAATATCCAAATAGGTGCTCACAGGTTCTTACAATGTTCTCAAATTAAATCTCTTCTCCCATGCAATTCCCATTCTGCTAAGAAGGGCTGGCTGGGGTCACATGCACAGCTTAGCTAGGTTCTTTTACACTTAGAATTAGAAAAGGTATTATTAAAGTATCAGAAAGATCAACCTTTATGGTACCCACACATCCATAAAATATACCCTACAGCTTTTCTCATCAATATCCTTGAGTGTTCTTCTGTGACTTTGTGCTGCCATTATTGGTGTGGGGCCCTGCAGGGGTCTCAAATGCTGGAGTGATAATATGCCATAGAAGACAAAAACGAAAGCACCAAAGAGAGGTCAGTGCAGCAACTATCCTAATAACTTCAGCAGAAGGTAGGCATTTCAGTGTGTCCTGACACTGATACAGACATTTATGGCTTTCCACTGCAGCATTTTGTAACTCAAAAAAAGAAAACAGGAAGCTGCAAATTGGCCAATCTTCTGCTTTGTAATTTACAGATCCATACCAGCTAGCAGAAAACAACAGAAAACAAACATGGTGCAGAGGTGGTATACACTAGTCAATTAGAAAAACAAAGCCCTGCCTAATATTAAAGCTTTAGAAAAATTAACCCGTAATTGAAATGTTGAACAGCATTTGTCTTTAGTGCCTCTAAACTTAAAAGTACATGTTCCACTAAAAAGCCCAGCAGAACTAATCCAGATTAACCCTGGTCAGAAACAGAAAAACAGTACAACACTTTGTTGTCATTGTGGTTTTTCCTAAATGGAAGAGCACTATTTATTTATTTATTTATTTTAAAATTTCTAAATTACAAGGTGGCTTTGCTCAAATCACAGGGAAGACTGAAATACCAAACTAATCTAAGTTAGACACCTTGAAAGGTCTGCACCTGAATCATTATTTTCTACGTGTGAAGTACGACAAAGTTTTTGAGATTTGTGGTACCCCAGAGTTTCTTCCCTGACACTCCAGTTAATGCAATGACGGCTAAAACTATTCCCAGTCTGTCAGTAATTAGGGGACCCCTGCCATTTATCTTTGCTTTGTCTTTTTCCCATTATCCCAGCACCTGTTGCTGTGTAAAATGCCACCTACTGAAAACTTTATAGACTTCACGTGAATTTTGAGCATAGAATTTTGTGCTTCTGGAAAAGGCTGTTTTTTCATCTTCTAATGGGAATGGACTGAGTTGGTTTTTAGAAATTGCCAGGAGAATCTATCTTTGTACTTATGAACTATTTTTGCCACTATATCACTTAATACTAAAGCAATCATGGATCATGGGCTTGTATGAGAAGCACTAATTTTCTGCTTCCACTGGAAACATTAGGAAATAAAGCTTTTCACTTCTCATTAACAGATGGATTGAATAAACCCCCCTACATTTCAGATGATGTGAACCAAATCACCTCTGCGATCTTAACCCTCAACACTCCATAACTCATGTGACTGCACAGTGTGGCTGCAGAGCCTCTTCTCTCATATCAGCAGAGAACACCCACTGTTCCATAGCAGGAACTAGCCCATACAACTCCAGTTTGTGACATGACCACACCACCAGTTGGAGACAGCTATTTCAACTGTGACATACAGAAACATAGAAAAGAAAATAAACATTTTTGGTGAAATAATCACAACATCTGAGTAGTTCTGAAGTTGGTAAGTAATGCTAATAGCCAGTTCTGTGAGTCTGGAAGTGCAGAGAATGCCAGCCTTCAATAATGGCATAATTAACAGACTAACACTAGGCAAGCATCCAGGTTACATTTTTTTAAATGCTCTGAGATTGATTTTTTGTTTGTTTTCAGTGCTAAATAATAATGTGTCAATATTTTCTAACAGATTGCCTAAGAACAAAAACGAGGCACAGCCAGACCGTAGGTATACTTCATCCCTAATGATGAAGAGAAATGAAGGGGATAGAAAAGGTAATGCACAAAATGCCTCTTTGTACTTTGAATTTGAGTATCTAAAATAGTTTTTTAGGTAAAACCAAGGCTAATGCATCAGGTATTTTTCAAGCCCTGTCGCTTGCAGGTGACAGGGAGGCAACCCATTTGAATGCATTCAATTAGAACAGACAGTTGGCTATGTACCGTATTTTATGTTCCCCAAGTAATTAAAAATCACTTGGGAGTCATGTCATGATTTTATTTCTGTTCTCACCCTTAAATGAATTTGAAAACTGAAAAAGACATGATTTAGGAAGTCCTTAAACACTAGACCAGTGTAAGAGTACTTGTGATTCAAGTAAGTCATGTACTACATCAGACCAAATGTGCAAGTATACTGCTCATGCCACAACAAGAGTGAGTTTTGAACACTGGAAATGACATGAACTCAGCTTCTGCTGCCAAGAAGTCAGTGTATTGGTCAAAGAGATCATGACTGGGTCTTCCATGGGAAGCTGTGATCTCCCCTCATGCAGTTTCACCATTGAAGAAAACTTCACAAGGTAGTATCTGTTTCTCAAAGGAACTGAAACTTTCTGTATCATTGTCCCCCTCCCTCTTTCAGTAGATGATTTGCACCTATCAGGCTTCAGAGCTGTAAAGCAATATTAAAAACTTTTAGAATACCAGACTATTTCTTACCATAGCCAAAGGGATAACTCCTACCAGGTCCTTCTGGCTTACGTAGATCTTGGAGATTCCTAGATCAGATGTTGTATCTCCAGGATATTCTACCTGCCATGTGATGAGCTGGGTCCCAGGTAGGTCACTTAGGTCTTCAATTTCAAAATCAATCTGCATAATTTCAGAGGAAGGACCATCCGCACTGAAAGAAATAAATAAAAGAGAAAGGTTCTGTTCACATGGCTGATAAGAGAGTAACATAATTGCTTTTATATTGGATTAAGCCTCTTCCAAAGAGAGGATTTGGTGGGATGATGGATTTAATAATGAATTAATAATTTTCACTAGTCTCAAGATTTGAGGGTATTTCCTGTACATTCAAGTGGCTTAGTAACACTCTGTGACATGGATCACTAAGTAAAGGTCCATTTTACAGGTGGAGAAACACATCAAAATAAAGTTAAGGCTAAAGCAACAGCCTAAAAATCTTGACTGAGGCTTTCCCTTTAACAAGCACATTGTATTTCCTCCCTGTTAAAGTAATACATGAGCAAATCCAAAGGGAATCACTCCTTGAAATGGGAAACCACTGCATTAAAAGTGCTTTTCTGCCTTTTAAAAAGGTAGGCATGGAAGAGAGGTCAAAGCTCAGGATTGGATCTGAGGGCAGCAGAGAATTGGAAAACTTGGAATTAATTTTTGCCTATGCTGCTACCTTGCTGTGAATGTCTGTCTCAAGCCTCTTTTATTCTTTGCTAAACCAGGAATTATAGCTGGTTTAGGTTGTTGTAAGAGAAGAAAATTACAAAACTGGATTATTTAATACCGGCCAATCCTGCCAGGATCCTTGAGTAAAACACACTGGAAAATAACTAAATTATATTGGATGTGATTGTTCAGGATACTCTGGCAACAGTAGGGTTGATACCTTACCAATGATACTTTGTCTTTCCTAAGGTTACACGGTTCATATAAATGAGTAATATAAAGTAGAAATATAAAGAAGAAAACTGGGAAGGGGGTCATTGACACAATTCCTGTAAAGCCTGTTACAAAATCAGTTACTGTATAGGAAACAATGCAGTGAAGTTTCTATTGTGTCTTGGCAAGGTGAATGCCATAATCCTATGGCATTTACAGAGTCAAGAAAACACTCCCTTTACTGTAAAGTTGTTGAGGAATGCAGAATTCCTTAGCAGTTCAGAAATCCAGAGTACAATGAGAATGACAGATCTTTAGTGTTTGTCTGAAGGTGAAACAGCAGAATTTCTTTCAGTGGGGTAATACCCAAAGAGGGTGTGAATGGCTCAACACTGAAGTCTAACAGGCCACACATGTTGAAAGGTGCAGCTAGAAAAAATAGGAAACATGTCAGCAGCAGACTAGAGAATCCCAAGACATACCTAAAATCCAGTAGGTTTTCTCAGCCAATGTGGAAAAAGAGCTAAAATTAGGCACTTTTTTTTTTTTTTTTTTTTTTTAAATGAAGACCAGTTATCACAACAGCCCCATTTTGGGATTCTTCCCAAAATACTGATATTTTTATCATGATGACTAAATCCAATGCTTTATACAAAGCTACTGCTTGAAGAGTTTAATTTTATCATCTTTAAGGTTTGGAATTTAATGGATGCATTGAGTCCTTGCTATTCTGGATGGAATTTAAAAGGAATCTCTGTGCTTCCAAAATGGAACACATGGTGTTCAATTTCTCATTTCTTCATGTCAGAAAAAAAAAAAAAAAAAAAGTGCAATAATTCTAAACTAGCACTGAATGCAGTCTTACTTCATGCTGACCAGGGTTGGATCAGAAAGCTGCTTTATGCAGCTATGCCTATTGAAAAGCAGTTACCTTATTGTATGAGCAGCAACGGGCAATGCCCTGCCTAGAAATACTTGGCCGTGATCCTGTTTTGCACAATATGTTCTATCACAGGTTCTGTGTTTAAAGAACTAATTGAATCTTCATACAATGAAACCTTGGTTTTGTGATTCTGTTCAGGGTGCCTTTCTTTCTTACTGCCTTGGTGTCTGCTACTACCAGTCACCGGCTTCGCAGACTTGGTGCTGTCACCAGAAATGTGTCCTTCAACAGCAGAGAGGGACTGCAGCACAGGAGGGGAATTAAGGGCACAACACCACGGAAAGAAAAAATATTGTCAAAGAAAGTCAATTAGCTTCATCTTTTCCAGCTATGTCAGAGATTAGGAGAAAAGGAGTAAAGTGATTGGGACACTGGAAAACAAAGGAGGGAGTGAAAGGCAGTGGAAAAGAAAAAGGGGAGAGAAGAGGAACATGGTCTTGAACTACAGCTCCCTCACAGCACAACTACAGTAACCCCAAAAGAATGGATACATTTTTTAAATTTCTCCTTCAAATAAGGTATTTTAATAAAACATTTCTTGTTGGAAAAAAAAATCAAAACAAAACAGAAAACCCAACCACTCTGCTACCAAATGTGATGGATAGAAATTAATTGAACAAGATGCTCCTAGAAACACTAGACACCTCCAAATGACAAGATTACACAGCATCTCAAAAATCAATAAGAATCTCATTACTGATACTAAAGATGTATTAAAAAAAAAAAAAAAAAAAAGTGAAAATATGGCATGATCTATAATCAGACCCAAGCTGTCAGTACCAGGTCGGGAACTTCTGTTTAATTACTTTACTCATCACTTACAATGCTGATCCTTCCAAGTGCAATTCCCATGGATCTGTGTCCCCAATTTACAGCCTTCCTAAGCAGTACTTAGCAGTATCTTTCAACAGAGAAGCCAAAAAGTTACCCTTCATAAAATACAATTAAAGAACATAAATGGAGAAACTGGGACCAATAGTATTAAATACTGGAGTTCAGCCACATAAAAATATTTGCAATTTTAAAGTCAAGGCTGCTTAGTACAAAAGGAATATTGCTATTGGATAGTCAGGCAGTGCCATGTGAAATGCTGCACTGCCTAATCCTCCTCAACATAGGCATACACTTCATGGTCATGTGTATGAAATAGGACGTTAGCAATTGTCTTTACTGAGGTAAAACGCTCATGGCTATTAAGAGTGTTCATTACAATATGGGAGGCTACACAATTAGAAAGATTAGGATGGACAAACCTAAAGGTTCAGAACAGAAATCCAAGCTGAGCTAAGAGTGGTCCAAGTGAAATGGGGTTCTTGGTGCTAATTTAATGTCAAATACTTCATCTAGGGTTCTGCTGTTTACAGCTGAGAGTTAAACTGTAATGGAATTAGTTCACTGTGGTGCCAATGAACTCTCCTCATGAACAGAGCCCTGGTGCACTGTCTGCCATGTAGACTCATTTTTAAAGAGTCTCTGACCAATCTGAAACCAATGAAGAGAGGAAAAAAATAGAAAACTTAATTGCAATTGAGTAGTCTGGTCATTCCTCCTGTCAACTAGGACAGCACAGTCACGTTCATAGTGTATTTCTTAATCTGCCTTTTCTAGTGTAACAAAAGATCAAGCAGCTCTGACAATTAAAGAATGGGAAAATCTGTCCTCTCCCTAAGGGATTATTTCTTACTCCAGAGAGCCCTTCTGCACCTGCTTCTTCTGACACATCCCTGGGACAGAGTTTCTGTAAAAATAATTTCAAAATCCAAGAGGCTGGTATCAAGGCCCTTGGCCACTTTCTAACAACTGTGCCATTAGATCAAGTTCCTTTAGAGAAAGAACGAGCCACTGTTGTGTGTCTCTAGGGATGCTGTGCCCTGCCAAACACAGTTTTCAAGAATGATCCTGTAAATCCAAGTCCAGCTACTGGATATTGGCACTGTTAGTCAATTCAGGCACCACTGGCTGTGGTATCCGCTTTGCTATTTACATAATGCTCACAAAACAAGATACATTCTGAACCTCCTAGAATGAAAGGGCATAGAAGAGTTCTTACAGTACAACATATTAAGTTTTATCACTGTCTTTAGAAGGCTGTAACGGACATAAGAAGCCTAAAGCTGTGAACATGCTAAATAAGATGTATCATAGGAATGTTAATGAAAGAGCCTTGGGGACAAGAGAGAAAAGTAATTTTTTTTTTCCTGTTCTACCTCCACACACACACCCAGGTCTCCAGCACAGCTCTTGCAGGGTATGGAAAGAGCCTGTGGCCTGAAGTACTGCACAGGCCAGGTTAAGAGGTGGAATGGAAGTGCTCAGAAATGTAAGAAATGATTCCAAGGATAACTGGAAAAACTTCCTAGCATGAAAAAAGGGTGACATAAGCACAGCTGACCTCATGAGGCCTGAGGGAGTTTGTGAAAACTGTTATCCCCATTCTACAGGAGAGAAAATTTAACTGAAAATGACTTTCCCATAAAAAGAGGGATAAGACGATTTATATACCACAAAGTGTGTAAGATGATTTATACACACAAAGTGGAATAAGGTGGCATTTGAGAAAGGAAGTGATTTAAAAATAAGTATAAATCTTTGGGTAAAAGTAAGATAATATGCTATGTTGCCATACCAGATAAAACCCCCATGCCAGCTATTTCCAGCTCTGTCATTTGGACTGCAGAAAGGTTTTAAGGCTTCCCGTCCTCTGTCCTGCACAGAGCCAGCAGTGGCAATATCTGTTAAATCAAACTTCTTCCTTGTATGGTAGGAAATAATATAAATTTATATGAGATGAAGACTAAAGGCATAACAAAGAACAGTGAAAACAAAGCATTGCCATTTTATAACAAAATTCCACAATGTTCTGAAACAATATTTCTAAGAGTTTGGTTTTAGAAGTTTTTTTTTTAATGGCATTTTCTTCAGAATTTAAACACTAAAGCAGTTTTACAAACATTTTTTACCTATTCCTTTCAGAATTACAAGCCATTACTCCTAATATTATCACTAACAGTACTTGTTTCCTAACCAAACATGAGCAGGTCATGAGAGAATCAGCCTTTCCTGGGGTACATTTGTTTTTTTGCACCTGCTTCTTAATAATCTCTCCCCAACAGCACACAAACATTATAGCTCTGTTCCTCTATAGCAGCATATCCCTTGCAGTGCCACAAATCTGTGGACTTTATTGATCATGCAGTGCTGCTGAGAACATGCAACTGAGTAACATGTCTTTCCACCTAAATAGATTTTGTTTGAGGGAAAAAAAAAAAAAGGAAACTAAAATTAAGGGGGGAAAAAAAATCGCTGGGAGAAAAATGACCTGTTACAGAAGCATGTGGGAGAGAGAAAAGCAGAAAATTAACTGTGAGATGTAGATAAAAGGAATAATAAAAAATAAACAATGAGGGTTGGAGTGCTTAGGTGCTTTGTGAGAAACACACCAAAAATCCAGATTAATGGGAAATGAGCTAGTGTAACAATAGCCAAAGAAAACAGGTTCAAACTTCCTTTTCAGATAAGTCAGTCTTTCCACCTATATTTAAAGTAGGCAGAAAAGGATATTGATAATCTTTTAGTTCATCCTTACCAAGAAAAGGCTGCCTGTCTAGTCTTCACTGAATTCTTAACAAATACCCACAACTCTGGTTTCAGAAAAGACATTATTTTGTCTGTGAGGATTTTCTGTTTGTTTTAAGAAGCCTTTACATGGGAGTCAAACTGTTGTGGCAGGGGAACACATTTGCATTCCTCTCCTTGTTTGCCACAGAGATAGAGATCACATCTCTTCTGCATAAACAGGTACTTGCAATGCAATAAACTATTTCTGCTTGGCATGTTTGATGGCATCTTAGAAATTACGTGTACAGGATGTATAAACAAAAAAATGTGGGATCACTGGCAAGGAGACAACAGCACTGACATCTGAGGAACAGAAAGCAGAGAATGGGAAAGGAACAGTGTGTTATGGCAGGCTAATTTACTTGGCCTTTACTTTGGTGCTCATCACCACACAATGAGATTTGGAAATGCTGATAACTTCTAATTCAGCCAGAGGTGATATAAAAATCCCTCTGCAAGAGATAATGATGGGTGAAAACACATCTACATTATTTTTTTTAGTGTTTTATTTGGTTTAGTTTAGTGTTTTTGTTTGTTTGTTTTCAGTGGGATTTTTTTTATGTTTGGGATTTTTTTGTGCATTTTACTTTTAACTTCAGCAAAGAAAATATGCTACCTGGGCAGGTCTACCCTAAAACAATGCACACAAACATGGCTGCTTCAGGCAAGAGTTTAACTCTTCTGTACAATATGGGAAGACAAAGCCAAGAGAAGAGTTCCACTAAGATGGGCTTTGGAAAGATGGTGTCTTCAGGCTGGGATTCTCCTACCAGTCAAGGCACAGAACAATAAAGTGCAATACCAGCACCATATGTTGCCAGCAAACTGGTATATACATACTATACAAATCGGTCCTTGGTCCCAGGATCCACAAATAACAAAGAGGAATAAATATTTTAGTCAGGAAGGTGAGGGATGCTGCCTGGGGCTCAGACTTTCCCAAGGTCAGAAAGGGTATTTAAAAAAACCCAGTACTTATAAAATCTAGCCCACTGCATTACAGCAAAGATCATTACTCACCACTGATGTATTAAGATAAGGTGATACACAAAGCGGTAGGTTAAAATTTAATTTTATTCATTGTCATCTTACTATTAAAAATTCAGTGATGGGTAGGCTGAAAAGTAATTTTTCTTCAGGAATCAGTGTATGAAGTGAATGAACTAGCAAGAAAAATCACCAAAAAATGAGTCTGCTAATCATGTAATAAAGTTGTTTTATAAAATTGATCCATTTCTCTGGAGCATGACATCAGCATTGCTTGTTGAGAAATATTTGCTGAATTATTTATTTGACTTTTTTTTTTTCTATTTTCAAATAAATTATTCACTATACAATTTTCCAGCTGTTGACAGCACTTTTCCCAAATACCTCAAACTATTCAGAAGTGGATAAAATTTTGGAAAATCTTTTAATATCGTATAAATTTAAAACATAATTTCCACCACACCAGCATTTCAGTTCAGAGCCATGATTGTGAGCATCTCTTGACATAGTAAATCCAGTCATCGTTTACCACATTATGCTAAGGGAATGGTAAATCAACACCGACTTTATTACATCCAGTCTAATAATCATTCAATAAATTATTCAACACAGTAGTCAGTAAACATCAAGTATTTTTGAAGCAGCCCAATCAAGAGGCAACAGCAGAAAAGGTGCAGTCCCTATGCAGGTGGGATTGAATTGCAAAGCTAAGAAAACAGTTTTACTGACAGTACTAAGTCTAATAAAACACTGCAAATACATTGTCACTCTGGGTTTCTCTACCTGCTGTTTATTGTCCTCAGCACAAAAGAAAGAATAAATGTAACAGAAGTCACATGCAAGTGTGATAAAACTGCAGAAGAGGAAGCCAGGCATAGAGCCATGGATGATAATCACTAATTAGTAAAGTTTCTACAGGATCCATCTAAGGCTCAGACTACACTGTACAAGACAACTGCAGAAAGTGATGAGTGTCTTAACTGACAAAGAAAAAATTGGAGAAAGATAACATAATAGTCATTTTACACATAGGAAAACCAAGTGTAAAAATCTGTAAATAACATTTCAGTACCTGTGAAAGTGATGTGTTGACTGTATCCCCAGTCTGCCTAGGACTGGCAGCACCATAGGAATTTGACTCATGTACTGATCCCCAGACGTAAGCCTTTAGATCAATACCACTCTTGAGTGTCCCTAAAAAAAGCCTTAGGTATTTCATCCACATTACAATCTCCAGACTGTTAATACTGTCACTATCACTTCACTATCACTGTCTCATCAAATGAAAAAACCCCTTTGCTGTACGGGAGGAGTTGCACAAACATAACACTGATCAGCAGGGAACAAGATCCAGTATTTTCATACTGAAAAAAATTACAGGGCCAGTGCTCCAAATATTTGCTATTGAGTAATCCCAGCATACTAAATCGTGGGATCAAACACTGTGCTCACTACACCACCCTACAGCAAAATTCATTTCTCATCCTACAAATATTTATCCACCTAAAAACCTTTATACACATGAACAGCATATTTATACTTTTGCATAAAGATGGGGGATTAAACCAGCTGAATTCAGGTACCCTTGCAATCCAACCATATAGATGAAGTTATCTGCATATGTGCTAAACTTGCCTTGTGTTCAAGAATTTCAACAGGAGATGAAGCTGTGTTCCCACAGTGACCCCACACAAGCCCAAGGGAACATGGGGGTGTCTGTGCCCAGGAACTTGCTGTGAGACTTAATACTCTGTTGCCAAAGTAGCCCAGCTATGGTTAGGCAAAAATGAGTTAAACAGATAAACCAGTCACAGACTTTGGTCCTGGTGAGATCCACCCTCTGCAACTGGTAGAATACATATAAATTGCCTTAATTCAGCCTTCTACAGAGTGCCTATCCCAGAGTCTACAACAACATTCCAGGCATTTCTCCTTGGGCAAAAGCACTGAAAGGGTGCTATGAGGTACTGAAGAATAAAAATCTTACTCCCCTAATTGCACCTGTGATTTCCTTTCATGATTGCTTGCTTTGGCTCATCTCCTGAAACACACACCTAATAAATCACTTATATAAGCTTATCGTGGCTGCCATTAATAGAGTGCTTATTTTTATTGTCCTAGCAAATGCAATGCATTTAAAAGGTTCCAGCAAGGAATCAGCATCCTGAAAACTTTGAGAAACTGGTCTAAAAGTTATTTCTAGAGCAACTCTTCCCAGCAAGTGATAGTTTACTAGGCTAAGTTACTATTTTCTCATTCACATCAAAGATGCAGCATTTTGCTGCTTTACAATCCATGCTCCAGACATCAGCTGCTCTCTTCAATGCCCATTTTGTAATTTAACTTTGGAATCCTAGATGATTTTACAATTATCTTCCCTCCCCACTTTTCTTAAATTGAATTGTAGTCTTACATCCAGAGTGGGAGATCCACTATCTTAGCACATAGCTCCATTCATGTCTCTAAGGTGAGATCTATAACATACCTTTTTTATGCCTTGCTCATTAGTGTACACACTGGTTCAACAAATGTAATTGTATCTAAAAGCAGCATAACATACCACAAGACTCAAAGCCTAAATCTGTTTCAAATTAGTGGCTTCTTTGGATAGCTCTGCTAAGGCACATCCAATATATGAGATTAGCATCCTCAGCTATAGAAGGAGTTCACTCTGCCGTGAACTATTCAGCAACTATTTCTGCTGAACTCATACATCTTGCAAAAGTGCAAAGTTCTTATCAACTAAAAAAAAAAAAAAGATAAAAATTTCTTTACCCAAATGTTCAGTATCTGCCAAGTCTAGAACTAAAAAAGGAGTGCTTTCCAGGTTCCTTAGTATTAAAACAAAAGAACCTTCCAGATTTTTTTCCTTATATATACAATAATATTAAAATAATATGAATAATAAACTGAGGAGAGAATATATACATTGTCTCTGCCCAGGCTTTTGAAAAAGCTCTGGACTGAAATGTATTTTTAAATCACAGGATTCTATGGTAATCTTCATTGGAAGGGACCTCTGAAGTTCCTCTGGTCTAACACCTTTCTCCAAGTAGGGTCAATTTCAGTATTGGATTAAGTTTGAATGGTTTAAATTTTCTCACATTGTTTTTCAAAGAGGCATATTACTTAAGAGTCCTAGGACTTACAGAAATGCTGGGATAGCCTGAGCACTTTGACCTACACTTCTGGGCTGGTTTGGGCTGGAACAGAGTTACATTTTCTTCACAGTAGCCAGTATGGGGCTGTGTTTTGGATTTATGTTGGAAACAGCGTTGATAATACAGGGGTATTTTTGCTAATGTTGAGCAGCTTACACAGAGTCAAGGTCTTCACTGCTCCTCACACAGCCTCACCAGTGAGCAGGGTGGATGTGTACAAGATTTGGGAGGGAACACAGCCAGGACAGCTGATCCCAGTTGACCAAAGGGATATTCCAGACCCTATGACTTCATGCTCAGCATATAAAGCTGGGGGAAGAAGAAGGAAGAGGGGGGGACATTCAGAGTGATGATTTTTGTCTTCCCAAATCACTGTTATGTGTGATGGAGCCCAGCTCTCCTGGGGATGCCTGCCCATAGGAAGGGGTGAATGAATTTAAAGTTTCATAAAATATAACTCTTTTGGGAATTACATGGACATATAGAAAGCCATGTTGTTCTCTCCCAGTTTTATTAAGATGAATGTCAGCATGTATGCAAATATTGATCTCTGTTTTGTATACTAGACATATTAAAGTCAGCAGTATGGAACACATATCTGGCCATATGCTGCAGTATGTAGATCAGTTTTACTTTATCAACACATCAACCTTGACCTGGTAAGCTAAGAGGTACACTCATTAAATTACTCTGGCTATAATGATCAAGATATAGAACCCCTTCCCTGCTCTACCTATGGTACAGGTTTAGTATTTCAGCAGCTGTTTCCCCTCTGTACACCTTGGGTTAATCTGACAGCCATGATGAAATCATACAGACAGGATGATGATCCATGTCTGCAGATGAGTCCTAGGTCCTGTCAAATCAAATAATAGCTTTTGATGTACTTGTGACATTAAAAATGGTGTGAGTTCAAAAGCTCACAGAACTCATGTTCTCACTAGCACAAACTGTTCCATTAAGTTAAGCAGGGTCATAAAAGAAATAATTTTGGGTCTCATTGAAACCTGTGTTGATAAACCTGAATTTTCACCACTTTGAGCCCAAGGCTGAGGTGCACCCGAGCTCAGAAGGGTTGGTGAAATATAAGGGGATACATCTGTCCTTGCAATCCTTGGATAGTCTCTGAAGAATTGCAAATGAAGATAGTATGGGCAAGTTATGATTGTGGCTATTATGCTGCAGAGATTTATCCAGTAGAAGTTGTACTGAGACCAGTAAACTATCCCCAGTATAGATAACAGTGTAGACATCAGCAACAATTTGCACTGATTTACACACATGAGCACAGTCACCATCCTTTGGTGAGTTCTACCTTTTCTAGCTCATCATCCAGCAATACTGATCTTATTTATGCAAATGGTCCAGTAGCTGCTAAAGCAAATGAAAAGACCAACTGTCCATGCAAAAGCTATAATCATACATTCCAGGAAGGAAGACAAAGCTGCATTTATGTGCTGGTCTGGACAGGAAGAGATTTTGGTCCATATGGATAGTTCCCTGTTACTGCAACCACCACATCATATAATCTCTTCATAAATTTATCAAGCTTCATTTTAAAAGCACTTAAGGACTTTAAATCCCTATTCTGCTGAAAGGCTCTTCCAGAACTTGATTATTCTAATGGTTAAAGCAGTCGGAGGAGCCACCCTGGCTGGAACTGAAGCTGTCTATTGCTCAGAGTGACTGGACCATAGCACACTCCAGATATTGAAATGGATAGTATGGCCAAGTGCAGCTCCACTTCCTACAACAAGTGCTCATGGCAAAATATTAAACAACTCAGCAGACCTTCTGGAAACAGGTAATGGTTGGTAATAGCTCCCTCATTCAAAATTATTCCTCCCATGTTTCTGTGTCCTCAAATCAACACTGGCCAAACAACCCCTTCCCTATCCCAATACAGCTGTAAACAAAAGTACACCTCTGCAGATAAACTTAAGCAGACTTTAAATATTCACTGATCTAAGTAGGCGGGCTGAGAAATGTTGGGTTCTCACTGCCCTGTCTCAATACACTCTGCCAGAATGGGACTACAAATGTTTGCAATTTCCACAAGTAGTCTTTTAGTAATAATAATAATATAACCAAATTAACAATGAGAAAACTGGGAGATGGAAACTGACATAGCATAAATTAAGAGAATGCTTCATGACACGTTGAGAAAAATGAATTGGTGCAAATAAGAAATATCACCTAACAAGAGTGAGAATCTCATGCCATCAGCTTCTGTGATGGACACACCACATCACATAAGCTTCTTTATTTGTTACCACTTGATGGAAGTGGTAAAATTCCACCTAATGTACTTTGGGCTTTAAAGCAAGTTTTAGTGATATGTTTGAAGATACTAATCTTGGATCTTAAAAGAAGATTCTGTGGGAAACAGCCACCAACTCTGGGGGCTGAGTATTGCTTCTACTTGTAAGAATCTGAGAAACGTACTTTGTAACTGACAGAGGGAAGATGTACATCTAGCCCTTTAAAAAGACATATTGATTTTATTGAACTGGAGGCAAGAGAAGAGAGACCCTAATTATTGTAATTATGAATTCAGTAGTGCTAGTAATCATTAATAGTTTCAACAGGTTCATAAATCATTCACATAAGAGGGAAAAGCAGTAAGTGAAGATCAATTTCTACTCAGAGGCATTATAAAATTTGCCACCCTTATTGAAATTTGTGCATCAGATTTCCCTTCACGAATAGCAGTTTCAGGAGAGGATGACAGTGAGATCAGAGGTGAAAAAGTTGAGCATCAAAACACAAGCAGGATTTAATTTCATGGCAGACACCTAAATATTAGATTGCTTGAATTATTGACTCTTCTTTGTTTTATACTCTTGCTGCTATTACCTGTAGCTTCATAGTTCAATTTTGAGTCCTTCATGACTTAATTGAATGCAAAACTCTTTCTTTGTAAGGGTAATATGAAACCATTGCAAATATACACGGTATTCCTCTTTCACTGCAATGGAAAATCAGCAAGACTGATAGAACACAAAATCACAACAAATCTAGAATTAAAATATTTCCTCCAAGCAAGCAAGATGGAAAATTCACAGAGGCAACATACTTCAAACCTCATAACTAGTGTGATTCTTGGAATATGTGTGGAAAATCCAACAGGCAGCTGTTACGAGTAATAAAAGCAACCAAATGACATGAAGAATTAAAACGTAGCACTGCCAAAATTATCACTACAGTCTATGAATATAAACAGATTTTTAGGCATGGTTTTCCTTTTGCTTTATTCAAGCTGTTTGACTTCAGTTATGTTTTCATTGCACAGCAGGGTAAGGTACAAATAAGAACAACAACGATCGAAGGAAAAGCACCAGCTTTTCTAAAAATGGCAGAAGAAATAATCTGCCAGATTTTCAGAGGGCCTGAATGTGCCATACTTGAAGTAACATCAAGAAGAGCAGAAGGTAGGTTGGTGATTTTCTGAAAAAAAAACCAGTAGGTGAAGTTTAAAAGGCAGAAGAAACAGAAAGTGCTAACTTTCCACAAATATTTCAAGGATTTAAGTGTCAAGGAGAGAAAATTGCTAGAGCAGGTAGGCAGGAGAGTATAATTAGAAACAACAGGAAATATGGAGCAAATTTAAAGCAAAAGGACAGTGGAAGTCTCAAAAGAAAATGGTAAACACAATAACTAAAAAGGTTTAAAATTAGTTTGTTTTTTTTTTTCTAGTTCATTAATAAAGAAAGTTTTATGCAACCAGCATATCTGTGTGTCTGCCATTCCCACAGTAACATTAGACCAATTTCAACAAAGCTAGGCAGAAGGATAGAGGTCAAGAATTATTAAGGTTTTTGGAAGCAGGCAGGCAGAAGAGAACATTTGATTAACCCTTCTGTCAGAAAAGATGCAGTATGCTCCCTAAGAATCCATGTACACACTCATTGCTAAGAAGCAAACATACTTTTGAATGCTCATTGAGATACCCCTTGACTTTTATGGCTCCATGGTTTTCTATAAAGTTCCAGTTCAGAAGTTGACTCCTGCTTGGCAAACCACTGAAGCAAGCTCTTTGTCTTCTGGGACTCAATCTTGTTTTATAAGTTAAGCATATGTGTAAGTACTTTGCTAAATAGGAATGAATTTAAATACTCTGCTGAGCTAGGCTCTCATTTATCAGCAAAATCACCAGTTCAACACAGTAAAGTCACCAAATTATATGTGGAGAGAATTACTCCTGACCCTTGTTCACTGCTGCATGAAAATGACCCCTGTAGGAATACAGAACCCTTGAAATAGGTCTCCCACATAATTAAGAGCATGACCTACACTTTGCTCCCAGATATCCTGATTATATAAAGAAAGCAGTAAACCAAAGCTCAGAATATTATGAACAAACGACTCTTCCTCTCACTACTAAGCTTCTCAGCACAGAGTATAGTTGGTATCTGATGGGTAGCTTACAATCATTAGCACAGCTAATGGAAATTTAAAAGGTAATATGCTTGTTTTCTATATCACAGCATCCTAGGACACACTATGAATAGCAGTAACTGAAACTTAAGGAAGGGAAAAGAATAAAGTCTTTTTCATGGCAAAACCATGCAGTAACATGAATGAATCATATTTCTCTTTGACAATTCCAAACAGAGCTACAAAATATGTCTCTATCTCTTATTTTCATATTTAGTAATTTAGAGCTCTGTTTGTTCACAAAAGCAGCATAGGGTTCTGCATATTCTGTGGAGATGTAAAACAAGAAGCAACAAATTTGTATCTAAATCTCTTGTGAATGCTTTTCAAATGCTAAGGAACAAATTAATCTCAAATATGATGCAGCCAAGGATTGACACCAAAGTTTTTACATCAATGTGAGAAGTAGGTAGTTGAATTGTGTGAAGGAAAGATGAAGTAGAAACAACTTGAAAGTCATTTCTGTAACAAAGGGAAATGAAGAGGACTGAAGCAGTTAGTGGTTCCATAACAGATATTTTTCCCATAGGTATGAAAAAATAGTGGCATCTCCATAAGTACTGATGAGTGTAAATTAAAATGTTCTCTTATTTTCAGAAAGTCATGTGTTGAAAATAAGCTAATCAAGTATTAGCTAGTCATGTGTTGAAGAGCTAATAAGCTCTTCTCATCTATCTCACAAAATACAGCCAAATTCAGAGCTGATAGAAAGAGAAATTTCCACTTCTATACTGCTGCTGAAATTCCAAGTGAAATTTACTATTGGAACTAGAGTGAATTAAGTGGATCCCATGGCAGTGTGTCTCTTCCCAAGCAGGGATACAACAGGAGCAGCCACAGAGTCGTGAAATATTGCTGTTGACATAAAGCACTGAACTGAGAACACAGGAGACGCCTGGCTCTGTCACTCCTCTGGTGAGTGACCCTGTGCAAGCTACTTCACCACTCTTCACTATGGTTTTCTGACATTCTGAATATGACTCAGGGCTTTGAGATTTGTCAGTGAAAATTCTTCATAACAGCCCAGGAAGGAGAGTTCGGGGCTAAATTGGGATTTTCAAAACAAAACAAAGAACAAACGCTGATCATTAAGATGCTAGAAAAGCAGAACTTCATCCTTTTACGTTATCAGATTAGACTTGTTTGCATCACATCCATCAGAGTGGAATACCTTGAGGAATTGCCAGATTTTCTATATCACGCCTTCCTAGTCTCCAAAAGCCGCAAATCCCACGATAGTCCATAAAACAAGAGTTAGATTTCAAAAACAGAGTTCTTTTCTAGCTAACTCACTCCATTGCATTCAGATGTGTAATATGTCACTGGGAAAAATGGCTGCCTTGTCAGTCATTAAAATAAAGGTATTATGTCCTCCATTCGTTTGTTTTGAAGCCCTTCAAATCTAGGGACTTTTTAGGTAGCAATTCTGGTCTTCACCAATGCCATGAAGTTCCACAAGATTCCTCAGGGAAAGAGAAATTGTAGAAAATAAAAGCAGCAGTTGATGATGCAGTTTTCTAAACGACCAGAACACTAAGTTGTCTGCTGAAAGAAGAAAGTTCAGCGACACATCATTTTAGAACTAGATTAGGTTAGCAGCACTAACTTACAGTATCAGTTACACCAGCTCCCTGGAAAACTACAACAGAGAGAATTTTCAGCTGTGCTTTGCATTCCAAGACAATACAAACCCCCCAGTGCTGTGAATGCTGCTGGCTTTATGAAGATATATATCATTTTGATCTGGCTGAAGAAACCCCAGCAAGGAGTCTGTGCCAATTTGACGTCCCTTCCTTCCTTCAGTTAACGTCCATCACTCAGGGAGGCACATTGCAACACACAGTGACACAGGCACAACAGAAGAAAGCTTTCAGAGCATCAGCTTTTCTTTACCAAATATAAATACAGGACACTGAATTCACTCACAGCAGTTTCCAGTGTTTGACGATAAAATCCACTCTCTGCAACTGAAATATTTATTCAGGCACAATTATCATATATGATTAATATTTAAATCAAGGGTAATTTGTTTTCATTATTACTGTTATTTCTTTTTAAGCAACACTCAGGATTATAAACTGAATAGATGATTTATTTTTATAGCGGATCTTTAGCATCCTTGTTTATTAATACCAGTCTGAAATGCACAGCCATTGATCAAACTGTGTATTTTCCAGAGTGATGGCTTGAAAAAAAAAAAATCCTAGCCCCTGAGCTCTAGATTTTACAGCCATTACTGTCAATTATACACCCCACTGTGGGAGTAAAGGAAATCTTCATGCATGCCAGCTGCAGCCTTATCCTGGATTTTTGCAGAGGCAATTTCTTATTTCAAACACTGAAAGGGGAAGAGAGAAAAAGGGGGAAAAACAAGTTAGCCATAATGCAAAGCAACTGAGATTCTACCTGTATGTTTGGAGACCTTGACATATGAGTTTGAATATTTTTAGTGAATATATTTTTATAGTTGTAATAATAACCATAACACCGTGGTCTCTCTTCTCTCTTTCATGCAGAGATCTTAAAGCATTTTATGAAGATGCAGGTACAGCAACAAGCATTTCTCACATTAGAGGAAAACCAGAAAACACTGAAACACAGCGACTTGAACAATTTGATTTTTGGGAGCTCTGCAGCCTGCAGTCGAGCAGAGTGCAGCACACAGACCCCTGAGCTGCTGCTCCCCATGGGTAGCAGGGGCACAGGTATGCAAGGCACCCCTGCCTAGCACCTCACTAACACTGCTGTGTTACTTTGGAGACAGAGGTTAGTAACTCTGCATGGTGCTGGGCTGATCTATCAGCTTGACTGCTGCTAGCCTGGCAGTCTGCACAGCAATCCATTCCATGGAATAGAGGTGCCAAAGTGGATTACCAGAAGGGGTAGGAAAAGAGGTAAAACCCAGTCCATGGCTGAAATAAATGGGAATTTTACCATTTCAAGGAGGATTTAGTTTCCACTGTGATAGTCTTGACTCCCTGGGCTATTGTCATATCCATCAGACTACACTGCAGTGGCATTCAGGACAGTTTCAACTCACTGTCATCCTAAAGAAAAGCAGGTCTCAAGCCTGTGATTCCATTCCAATTCTTCATATTGTAACCCAATATTCTTGGGTCATTTCCAGACATAAACCACACATCGTTACAATTCCACGTATCTCCTCTCTTTGTCTTCTCTCTTCATACCTCAGTGTTAATTAACTCAATGTGGAAAAACATGCATCACTTCAAACAAGAAAAAAATATATTTTTTGCAAGTTTGCCTGGCTACTTTAGCTGAGGAAGGGGCCCACTGGACATCAGTGAAGGTACTCTGGCATAAAGCTGAATAATGCTATAGTGATTTATACCAAAGAATGCCCTTCCCCCTGCATAACTCTTCTTTTGAGCTATCTTTTCTACCAGAAGGCTTTTCTAAGGTTATGGAGTTTTTCTTCAAGAGGAAGAATGGATAATCAGAAACCTCTTTGGAGCTGCTGAACTCTGTCAGGTTTGTGCTAAGTCCAGTCAGCACTTCCAAATGCTGCAGAGCTTACTTCATATGCTGGGAAACAAAGAGAAAGGCAAAATTATCAGCTGGACTCTACATTCTAGAGTCCTAGATAATTGAAGTATCTTAATGACTGGATTAACATGAAAATCTCTGACACAGGGGACAGCACACACCCACTCTTTCTGAGGCTACCACTTTTTTCTATACAGTTGGTACATCCTAAAGCATTGTATTATACAGGTTGCTAATGAATAAGATCTGTAGTGCCTAAAATATTTTTTGGCCATAGTCCTAGCCAGACTGGAGCCTGAAAGGTTGAGTGTAGGCAAACAACATATAGTTCATGTACATGACTTAACTTTTGTACAGCCACAGCCTGGAAGATGGCTAAAGAATACTGTCCAGTGACAGTTTCCTTACTGCTTCTCTATACAGTCATCACAGGCTGCAAGATCCAATACTGCTGCACAGTGCCAGCTGCTGCCCAAAGAGCTTAGAGTATAATTAAGTGTTGGACTGTAGCAAGACCGTGGGATGAAGGAATATTAAATTCCGGGTTGCTCACGACACAACATGGGATGGCCTTGCAGGTAAAATCTACTCACCAGAGTTCGTTTGTTCTTGAGAAAGACAGAAGCAGAAGTCTTTCAAAACCAAAAAACAACCCAAGGCTTCTACATGGATGGTGCCAATCTCTTCTACTCAGTGTCACATCTGCTACAGCAGACAGGGTAGGTGAAGGTTACCCAGCATTTGAAGCCATGAACAGGTGAACATGATTTGGAGTGTTCTCCTTATACCACTGTATCTGAAGTTCTCTCTGCAAATAGTCAAAGTCATTCCAGAACTGGCCAGGAAAGTACTCCTGCCAGGACCAGTACACTCAGGTGGTTTCTTTAGCCTCTAGGACACACTCTGCAGCAGCACAGGCTATATTCATGATGGAAATGCTGCTGAAAGGCAGCACTGATTTTTAGTGACATTGATAGCAAGGATGTGTAGATATATTTGGGATCCAGCTACAACCTTTATAAAAATCTTATTGTCCTCTGTCCACCTGAAATAATTATCTTAACAAAATTTAATACATCTCCAAGTCACTGCCTCTGTGGGGGCCGGTTTAGTTAAACCACAAAGCATGCTCATCAGCCAGCTCTAATGTATACTGACCTATCCTGGCTTCAGCAACATTTTGTTCAGAGGCTGTTCTCCCATGCTGTGAAACAATATGACTCAGCTTGTATATAAAAGCTCTGTACCAATTCTCTTCTTTCCCACTAAACCCTATTCAGTTGTCTGTCTAGATTTCAAGCTGTGACATCCTCATAGTTCAGAATATGTTAAAAGCACCTAACATACTATTGGTACCTCAGAAAGTGAAGAATAATGATAACTGGAATTGATTGTAAATTTTGACCGTTAGGTGAAGCCTCATCCTCCTGAAAGCACCAGTTGAATGCTGAAGTTTAAAGGATGCATGGCTTGCATACATATGCACATGAATATATACAGCTCTTTGGCTTCACTTTTTGATATAAATTAATGCTAAGAAATACCGTGGAATTAATATTCTTGCCTTTGCTTTTCTGTTTTTATCTTCTAAATTACACCAATTCTAAAACCATTCAGGTGTAATAAATGTTATTTGTTTCAGTTTCAAGGCTTGATTTTTGTTCACTTTTAGCTTCTCAAGAACTATTGTAAAACTCTTGGAGGGTATTTAATCCCCCTCAGAGCTGCTGGTAAGAACAAGTGAGAGTTAAATCTGAATGCCTTTAAAACATTGCTGGTGGGTTCACAGAAGGAATTCTGCTACAGGCCTTGAGGGTCACACATCTGCTACATGCTTGTGTGTGCTTTTCCCTGTACTTAATATTGTGGTTGCCTCACAAAGAATTGGAAAAGGAAAGGAAAAAATAAAAAAGCATTATAATTCATAGGAAATGTATATACTACATGTTACTAGGAGGAAATGTCAAGAGAGAAAACTAAATGCTTTCTGACAATTGCTAGTCCTTTTGTGCCAGCAGCTAAACAACATGTGAGCTATGCTTTCCCTCCCTGAGCACAAGAGCACACTGCAGATGAATCACTCCACTGAATTATCACTTTCAATAATTTGTGGTGGTAAATTGTCACTGACATCACAAAAACAATGTGTAACCTTCAGATATTATTAACAGATAGTGAAACATTGCTGAACTGCACCGTGCTAAACTGCACCCTGTATACAGCTCATGATGCACCTGATGTCTTGGCCTCACCACGTCAAACTACAAACACAGAGCTGAAGTCACAGTCTCTTAAGATTCACTAATTTTTATAAATGCATAAATTTTTATTACTAGCACAACATAAAACATCTCTGTAAAATATATTAACTAAATGGCAACCAGGAAAGTAGCAGCACCTGGCACTTTTATGTGATGTTACCTTTACTTGGTTTATGCACATTTGGTAAACTTTTCAGTTGTTTGCAAGAGGCTCTTGCAAGATCTGCCCCAGGTATTCAGGGGTGTTAACCTCAGTGAGGCACAGATAGGTACAGAGTGCTCCATGTCACACCAGTGTACATACTAAGCAGAGGTCCTGGTTCTTTGGATGAAAAAGTCTGCCCTCTGAAACGTGCACTTTATCCTGCCACTTCTCTCTATCAAGCACTGAGAGTAACCAGAAACTTCTTCAAGGAGTATGAAGTCCTTATGTTGAGCTGTCAACTCAATTTTGTGATATTCCTGTTACATACAGGGGCCTTCCTCATCATTGTACTTCTACACCTATTCACTCTAGGCACAAGCAGATGTGTGTGGGTTTTGTTTTCCAAGCATTTTCAGGGGGATTGAAATAAATGAGAAAATTCCTGAAAATTCCTCTTTACCTACTTATAAGAAAAAACACAGATTCACTGCCAAGCAAGACATCTTAAAAATAATCTGTTTGAAGAATGATAGAAAAGAATTCATGTAAAAACAAAGAGCAATGTCAGATTTAGGTGCATAAGATATCCCATATCATGCTCCACATTGGGATACTTTTTGCCATATCCTGAAAAAAATGTGATTTTTGCCATAGACTGGACTTAAAGCTTGTGTTAGTCATGTTGATGTTCCTTGGAGACATGATCCCTTCCTGGGACATCCACAGCAGGTACGCAAGCATGCAGATGCTTTGCTTGTAATTGGAAGTGACACATATATTTTTTTCTACCCTGTCTCTTTAATACACTAAGTTAATAAACATGTTATGTGATATGAGCAGGGCAAGTTCAGGTTTGAACTGCAGTTAGTGGCACGAGCACGCCCATGCACACAGGAAGAATGCAGATTCTGCTATAAGCAATCCTATTGGGGAGTTGGCCTCACTTTATAAGAGGAATTACTTTCACCTTGTGGGTGAAGCTCGAGATCAATCTTCCTCAAGCCTTTCTTGAAATAACACCACCACATGTGGCACATTCCCTGCTGAGCAACTATTTTCTTTCCTATATCCCTGCAAGGAAGCAATGTGATGCTCCCCACCAGACTTCTGAGACTACCTGGAGGGAACATTCTCAGTGCTTAACTGGTGAAGAAAATATCTCCCCAAAAGAGATGCTGCTCTCTGTTAGTCACAGAATAAAACTTAGAAAACATTTGCCAGGAGACTGAAACAGAGAGTAGAAATGCAGGATGGTAGCAGGTAACACACAATCTTTTTACAAACCCTCAGTGAATGCTCCTTCATAGCTGGGCTTTGCAGAGTTTACACGTAATCAGGGCACAGCCAGCAGAGCAGCTCAAGCAGCAGCCTGTGTACCTTCTGTCAAAGTAGCACAGACTACAGTCATTAAGCAAGAAATTAGTCTGTGACGCAGCCCTGTAAATTACATTCTAATTTTTGTGTCCAAAATGCAATTACACATTAATACCAACTACAACATGGAATATTAAGACAGATCACTGCAACCTGAAATCCCTTCTTTCCCATGAACCACAAAAGAAGGTTAACTGGCTGCCAGTGGAAAACCTTAAAGTTGCAGAGGTATTTTTATTTCTAGTATTTCCCTCAGTAAAGTACACCAGGGTTTTAGTTTTGTTCATGGAGGTTTTTTGTTGTTTTTTGGTCTTATTCCACACAGCCAAGAAATGCCAAATCTACATGAGAAACCACTCTTTTCTTAGCATGGTAATGATGAATGAGACTTGATTTTTATGACATTTTATACAAGCAAAGCCTTTACATAAGCATAGTCAAGCTTTCAGAAAAATGTTTTTTTCAATAGAGTGATTTCATTGTGGAAACAGTTTTAAGCCATGTGGGACAAAGCAGCCTGTCTCCTTAACCTGTATCTACCTCACCACACAGTGGTAGTAGCAAATCTTTGCAGTGCAAAGTGCACCTCAGGTTCTAACGTCCAGGATCAGTTCAGGTCAGTAACAGAAAGGAACAGATGAAGAAAAAAAAGCAGCACATAAAGAACTTGCTGTTTCCCAGCAAGACTTCACCACCTGTCAGAGCAAAGTGATGCATAAGGACCTACAAGTCTAAGCCAGTTGTTGTTGTTGCTGTAGGAAAAGTTTTATTTTTAACATTCTCTGGAAGGAGGTCAAGTGTTCACTATTAAGACTTGTCCATGTGCCAGTGAAGGGGAAGTGTAAGTTACAAGGTGCCAAGTTTGCTTTTGCCTCTGTAAGGAAGAGGAAATCATGTCTAAGTAGAGGAATGTGAGTCAGCAGAAACAGGTTCTGCTCCAGGCCCTGCCGTGGACCTCCTGTGTCACCTGCAACAAAATAGCTGATGGCAAACTCTCTCCTACTTGCTATGTAGAAAATCATCAAAATAGCAAAGATTTCAAGCAAATGTTTAAACCATGTAAATAATGTCAATAACATTAATAGACAAAGTACTTAAAAATTAGATGCTTAAACCTATATTCACTTGGAAGAAACACATGCCTATGGTTGATCACATTTTCCTGTTGGAGTTGTGTGTAACAAGCCTAAGAGTGGCACTGTACTGAAGGCTGAGCCTTCTGAAGTCAAAAAACAACCTACATGATTAGGTACAGCTATTGGTGAACTTTCTGCCTCTCAGTATTTCTATGTGCCCAAGAGGTCAATGTCTGCTGCTATCCCAGCAGAGATCAGGCACTAGTTGTGTGGTAGAGTAGGACTAGAAAAATTTAAATGAAATTCCCAGCCTTGCCTTTTGGGGCTGCCTCTCAAGTCAGATTACTGGAATGTTCCCTGTCTTTACCCCTTTTCTTGAGAGTTTCTTTAACTCTCTTCAGAGTGGCCTCACAGTTGTACCAGTTGTAGTGAGAGGACCACGGCTGCAGCTTGGGAACGAGCACAAGTGGGAAGAATATTAGGTCAACCTCTCAGCCAAACCTAGTGTTCCTTGGTCCCTGTTGCTAAAATATATTCTGCTCCTCTGAACCTCTAGGCATAGGTTTAAAGTTGCTACTTTGGGCAGCAAAAATAAAACTTGTGAAAAGTGGATTACTTTTAACATGGGCCAGTTCACTGACTGGGTGTTCAACACAGTATGTCCATGAAATGGGAGTGGGTGAGAGAGGGTTGCAGCACAGTGTGCACACAGCTGAGTAAGAAGTGGGGATTCCTCAAGTCTGTAGTGCTTCTAAAGGCTTCCTACAAAAAACAAACCAAACAATCTAAATCTATCTTCTAAAACAAGGACAATAATATTTCTCATTTCCTAGGGTAGATGAATGACACAGGGGAACATGCTTCAGATTTGGAGGCATTCAGATCCAAAGATTCATCTTCATTACCAGGTGAGAATGTGAAATTATTTGTACCAGGGATTATTACCTATTTTAGCTGTACTGAAATAATAAGTATGTCATGTATTTAGCCTTTACCAGAATCTACAGGCAAAATTATACAGTGCCCCACATCAATTGCACTGCAATTACAGGAGGGAGCAAAAGGAAGCACTGAAAAATATTTTCAAAACTCTTAAGCACCAGCTGAGGTAGACTGGAAAAAATTTATCCTCATAAGCAGTAAAACCCCATGATATAAATAGGACATCATCAGAGAAGGCTCCTACCAGCTGATGTATTGAGGCGATGGGATACTGAAGCCAACTTTTAGAATACATAATGAGCACCACAAAATCACATTTTCACAGACAATATGTAGGAAGTCTGCAAAACAGTTTACAGCTCTTAATTCCTGCAGCAGCTGTACACTAGAGGGAACTGTGCCTCCTATTTTCCCACTTGTGGCAGCCCATTAATGATCATGGAAGAATAAGACAAATTGAGCACAGAAGCTGAAGACTCTAGTGAAACACTCTAGGATAGCCCCAAGATTTTCCTTTAACAAGTCTCTGCTGTTTACATCACTGTAATGACTGCATTACAAGCACATAGTTTTTAGAATGCTGTATTTAAAACCATTTTTAAATCACATGCTTAATTTCTTGTCCACAACTGCAAAATAGAATTGGTTAAATTATTCTATTCAGTTACTCATTAGGTATCTCTATTCTGTCTGTACTGGGGGCCACTGCCTTGCACTTCAGAAACAATTTTTATACTTGAATATAGAGCCAGTAATTGAACAATAAATATAGATTAAAAAAAACCCTAATATCAGAGGCTCAGTATTAGTAAAAGTGTTTTAAAAGAGGCATTACATCTAGGAATCTGTCTAGCAGAATTCTTGGGGTCTACTTTAGACACTGCATCATTCTGCTAATAAATCACTACATACCAAATTTCCTCTGAGTAGACAAATCATGGAGTCTTTCTGAGCCTCATCTCCCCATTTCTACTTCCCTACCTGACAAAGATGTTACAGTGATAACCACATGAAACATTACATTGTGTTCCAGTGGTCTGATAATAAAGGATAGATAGGGTGTGCAAAAAGGAAAAACTCCAGTACAGGAAACTCGCTGTTTTAATAGAAATGCAAATACATGACGGGAAACTAGAAAGACTAATTAGCATGGCACTGACATATTTACTCTGCTTCTGGTCCCAGCATTAACACATTCAGCACAAACTCAAATACCATTTTACCTCAAGGGACAATTATGTCATTTGAGATTGAGCCAGTGTTGTTAATTTCCATAGGGGTCCTTCAGAATTAAGACCCAGTTGGACCCCCAAATCCTTAATGTAATTTCTTTGGCAACAACAGTGGTGGAGAAGCTGGATCCTCCCTTGACATTCACATTTCAAGACAGTTTAAAATTCAATATTGTGCCTCAACAAATAATATTTTCCATGTACCCTTGTCAGTTCTTCTTTAGCATCACTCTGCCACGGCTGTGATGATGTGTAAAATGTCCTTATGCCCTTCTTTACTTGCTGTCTGGTTTAAATCTTCTTTGGAATTAATAAAGATCACTTTTGAGCTCCTTATCTTTTAAGGGATTTATAATAAAAACTGTTCCCATCCACACACAGAAACACAAGAGAAAGTAAACCCCAGCAAGAAACATTAAAGAAGTATCAGGAGAGATAGAGCTGAAGCAGATGGCTGGGCATAAGCATTTGAATTTCTAGTTAAGACGATGAGAATTTTTGTTCATGGCAAACTACACATTTTATAGCTTCTTCTTACATATTTCAAATATTAATACCTCCTTTATAAGGGTCAAGGTCCAAGTGGTGTGAGGAAAAGTATGTATTACCACAAACAGTTACTCAAGCTGCTGAAGTTGCAAACTGGAGTCCAGTGGTGTTTATAAAAAGAAGGCAGAATCCTCAGCTAACTCCCACTGACATGCACCAAGGAAAGGATGTGTCTTGTAATAAAAATACTATAATGGTCTAGAAATGGTCTAAAGTAGGTAAGGTTCATATTTGCTGGTTACTAGTTGCTAAAAGCCAAGTTACAACTTTGTTCATGTAAGATATTCACATGTAGAAAAGAGTTGATAGAGAAATGCAATTATTTAAAATTGAGACATTTTTTCCTTAAAAAGAGTTGATAGAGAATTGCAATTTAAAATTGAGACATTTTTTCCTTAAACTGGTTAAAAGCATATTCTTAAAACTGTCTGCATAAACACTTCAGTGCAGCAGACAGAAATGCACATACTTGCAGGATGCCATATAGTAAAAATTCACAGATGAGGATGCAAAAATAGCAAGTAACCATGAAGTGTATAAACCAGTGATGACTTTGTGAAATTCCACTGTCTGAGGTGAATATTTTGCTCTGCAGAAAAGGATTGCAACTGCTGCAAAAAGCGTTGAAAATCACTGCAGTATATATGTCAAGAAATAAATTACTCTGAAGTTTGCTGCCCTGCCCTGGTTTAAAGAGTTACATAAATCAGCAGATTTCTCACTTCTACTAAAATACTAATTAAAATAAAGCAAGAAGAACATTATCATTTTTGGTGGAAAACTTGCCCTGGCCTCTGATAGTTGCAATATTTCAGAAAGCAGTGACAATGCATATTGGAATTCACCAAGGCAGTAAAATTAGGTATTACAGGTGTTCTGAAACAGGAAAGCTATCCAGTCTCCAGAGTACTTGCTCACTGGTGGACTTTCCAGACCTCTATGCGCTGAGGGTTATGATATCCCTTCAGCACTGAAGAGATTCTACTTGATTTCTACTCCTTTTACAGCAATCCTCCAAGTCAATTAATTATTACAGTGAATCACTATATGATTATTCATCACAGAAGTCCCACACCACAGCACAACAGCTGGCATGGCTCAAATGGCATAAACAGACACAGATAGGTATGTGTGAAGTCCCTTCAAGCCCACACCGTGTCTCAAAGCTATCCTGAGGAATCAGAGAGCTGCCACCACCAAGTCAAAAGTCTCTTCCACAGCCTCTGCTGAACTGGGACTTGTTTACCAGTTGAAATATGTTACAGGTTTGATCCAAAGTCCTCTGGTTTTAAAGAAAGACACCAGTGGACTTCTGCTGAGGGTTCTGAAGGTTAACAAGTAATAGAAAAATCAATGGAAATACCTTGATTCCTCTGTAGGACTGAAATCTCCTTCTGTATTATCTCAGAGATGACCCTTATGTAACTGCTAGAAATCTCCCATCACCTTTTCCTTTCCTGAACTGCTTTGCATTCCTCTTTAATGATAGACAGGAATAAACTTAATTGTGAGAGTCAAAGATGAACCACATTCATTTGCAAAAATCTGCAGGATGTCAGAAGTCAAGGAAATGTAAAAACATGAACCCAGGAAATCGATGCTTCTGTGTCAAAAGTCAGCTTGCCCATTTCTAAAAGCACTCTGCCAGGTTTTATGCTTTGAAAGAAGCTGTAGTCCTCTGCTCAGATATGTAATCAGATCTACTGATATCTCCACTGCAGAATCAGCAGAAAAGTGACAACATGAAAGATTCAGCCACAGCGCTTCTGCTCTGGGGCTTGGGAACCTGTTGGGCCACGGCAAAGATTCCCAGTCTGCAAAACCTCACAGCATTTGACATGGAAAAGCTGGTTTTCTTAAATCCCTCTAATGCAGGGCTGAGTACTAAACATGAAAGGGTAGGAAAAACTAAGCAGAGACATATACATCAAACCACTACATTTACATTGAATCTAATCAGCCACCAAAGCTACATATGCTGTGTATGGTCACATTATGCACATCAGCTGACCTAAGCTGCATTATAGACACCATGAGAGTAACAATTTGCAAATCACAGGTGTGCTACAGCATCTGGCATGTATTTTAACTCATAGGAAGAAGATGGATAACCCAATATAAAGAGAACACATAAAGCCTAAATCCAGTTTGAAGCTATACTATGATGACTGTTGTAAAAGCAAAATCGGGTCTTCTCACAAATGAGGAATTATACTGAAATATTACAAGAGCTAATCATACTGCTCAATACCATTACCTCAGTTCCATGGGAATTTGTAAACAGATTTGAGGCTCCAGAGCCCCAGTTTACTAAAATGCTAAAGAGAAGCAGCAGCAACTCTGCTTCTACCAAGACCTCTTTATTTGCATTGTACCCACTTAGCAAAGCATGAATTTTAATTTAGTCTGACACTTGGGTATATTTTTAGATTTGGGGTTTTTTTTCCTTTTTTTTTTTTTTTTTGCAATTTCTAGGAGATGTGTTAGAGGGTGCGAATCTATGCACATTAAAAACAAGTTTTCATGTGAACTGTCACAGCACGTGTACAAACGTTCATCCAAAGGAAGAAGTCATTAGCACAGAAAACTGGTCTACCTGTGGATGTAAACATAACTTCAAATAAAAGATCTGCCAGTTCTTTAAGCTTTACTGACATAGTATTTGCCAAAAGGTATATATTTTAATGGCAAGATTTTCAAGATTACTTCTGTCTGTCTGTCTGCTGCATGCACATCTGAAGTACATAAATTTTTGTGCATTACACAGAGAATTTGAACAGTACAACTTTATTATGAAGTTATCTAGAAACGATTGAAGTATTCTTCAGTCATAAATATACAGCAGCAGCAGAAGCAGCCAAGGGTTCACTTGGAAAGTCATAAGTATCATGTGGGAGACAGACTTCTGGAGAATTCATACAGTATTTTCTGCATTTCCTTGGTTCCTGTACAGCTTCAGAGTAAAGGGAAGACTGGCACATGGGATGGATGGGACAATAAAGATCACTACAGTTTACAAACCCAACCTGTCCTCTGCAGCACTTCATTTCTATGCCACCTATTTCAAGGCAAATAATGACCTAACAAGCGATGGATAAATATGATAAATCCAAAGCTAAATTTAACACCAAACACTGTCATTCTCTACAGCAAGATCAGAAGCAGTGCAAAGCATATGATGAATGCTGCTCATAAAATTTTTCTCATCAACACATCTTCCCAAGAGGATGCCCAAGTGACACAGTTAACTCAGTTCTGTGCTACTGGACACACATACACTCAACTATTCATTTTTTCAGCACGGTCAAACAGAACATGATACAGGCAGCAGGCTGTAGATGTGGCAGCAGACACAGTGCAACAGATAGCTCCTGACCACAGGAGTCTGCAACATGGTTATAAAAGAACAGAGCAAGTCTGTACATGGGCAATAGGAAATCACAGGGGAAATACAGGGTAGGGTGAGAGTCATGGCTGTACACAGACCCATGACTGTATAAGCTGTTGGTGAGCTTGGTGAGATTTTAGGGTGAGGCTTTAAGAAGGATAAGGCTAAAACATCACAACATTCACATGGGTTTGTTTAAAATCTGAAGAATAACCTAAGAGAAATCCTAAACCCAACTTCTAAAACTCTAAGTGGTCACAATGAGATGTGCTCATCAGCCAAATAAACATGGTAGTGGCATGTAAGGGTAAAAACAGGTGTGGGAATAAATTTTAAAACTCTGATTTAGCTCTTATAATTAAATGAGTTTTGAGCTCATTTGAAATGATGGTCTTTTAAATACCATCACATTGAATAATGTCCAATGCTTAAAACCAGTTACTAAAGACAGAACTATAATAGAGAAAAAGTACTTTTTTTAGTTTACTGCATCTGTGAGCTTGTTTTTCTCCTCTTCTCTTGATTTATGCTATTTAGACTTAAATAAGCCCATGATATCAACTTCCTATTCAGAATTTCATCTAGATGGAAGACAGATTCCCTGCCCATAATTCAGAAACATTTTCAGATGCAACACATGGTGACACAACATTTCCTGATCCATTGGAGAGTTACTCAAGTCCTGTGCTATATTATGTGCTCTCTTTGCTATCAAAGCAAACAATCTGCTTTACATCGTGACTGTTAAGAAACCAAAATATGCTGAACAAGCAGCTTTTCTTGTTAAATGTTTGCAATTTATTCTCCTTACAGTAATAAATACATGGAAAACCTCAGATGAAGAGTGCTACAGATGGGTTCAGGATATTGTTGTATATTTAATAATCTAGCTTTAATTGCAATATAGGGATTAACTAAATGACCCCTGATGTATAATTAACCTAAAGATATGGATGTAAAAAATCCTTACATCTCTAGACTGTGAAAGTCAACTCCAGTAGTCTTTATCTTGCCTTTCCATTCCCATGCTGAGTCGCCTTGATTGATACTGGGGTCCTTCAGAGCTCAGCAGCAAGCTCTGAGGTTAGAGCCTATTTTTGTAGTGCTGGTGTGAATTAGGTTTTGACAATAATCACTGAGAAGTGGTTTACACAGAAATGAACACATGAAGGACCCAAATTATGAAGCTCCCACTGGGAAATCTGTAACATGAATAAGACTAGAAAATCTTAAATCAATAAGCTAATTAGAAGGTCTAGAATAAATTTGCCATAGAATTATTTTATTGCAACCATGGCAGGGCACTCTCCATAGACTCTCCATCCTCTTCTAACATTATGCATAAGTTAGCCTCTGCACATTCCTAATTTCCGGGCATTCAAGTAACTGACAGGTAATGAATATATTACCACTACTATTGTTTTATATGTTACAGTGGTGGCAAAAGCTGAGCACTAGTGATTAAATGTAGGAAATTAAAAGCTGCTGTCAACAGTTTCTTTCTCTCTCTAAAGGTTTTATTCCTTCACCATTCTTGCTCTTGTTGCTTTAAGCAGGAAAAATGCTGTGGTAGTGATTTCTTTATTAGAAATGTCAATAGGGTCTGCCACACTTTAATCAGCTCACTTGGCTGTTAGGCCAGACTGGCATAAACTTCCTTTATTAAATAAATGCCTGCCTTATTGAGCTTACTATTAAAATACTGCAAATACCCCCAATATGTTGAATGCAGCATTATCTAACTATCAGTTTGGATCTAAAATATGTTAATCCCCAGAGACAGAGAACTACTGCTGTCAGAGATTTCAGCCGGTGCTGGAGACCTTCACTATTCAAACTCTCTTTTTCCTCAATTTTTAAATAATTGTGGGAAAGATTTCTTTTCCCCATTTCTATGTTTATACATTTAAAGCTCCTGTGTCCACTAATTCAAAACCATGTAGGTAACCTGCCAAGCAGCAGCCTCTGAAGACAGCTGAGAAAGCTGTCACTTCACAACTTTGAAGTTGACTGATCCGCTTTCTTACTGCGATCCCAGAGGTATTAATTCCTCAGTGAGAAAGCCTGCCACAATAGTCTGGTCTAAGACTTGACAGATTTACCTTCTATTGGTCACTCTGAAACCAGATAAGACATGGGGAGAAAATTTTCTTTTTGTCTGTTGTGCATCATCATTGCTGAACAGTGAATGGAGAAAATGGACAAAGCACAGAAAAAAAAAAAGGGGGGGGGGAGATTTCAATTCTATTTGGTTAAACTAATAATATACATGCCTGCCTGGGGGTGTTGTGAACTCAACTTTTTATGCCCCACTCTGGGAATATAATTTTCAAGCATTTCTGAAAATCAGACCTCAGTCCAGTTTCTGATTTGCACAATTCAAATTTGATGCAACAAAAAAATCACGACTCACATTGGAAGATCTTTGTCTTGTTTTTTCTAAGACCTTAGATTATTACAGTGTTCCAAGGCTGCCTGTCCAAACAGCACTAGGCTCAGCAGCAGTTCAACCCAAAGTCTAGGGGTGTCTACTGACTTGGTACTTCATCCAGCCCTTTTGGTGTTACCCAATTAAGCAATGGATAGATATCTGATGACTTACATGAACTAAAGATCCAGTATCTCTACAGAGGATCCTCATAGCTGCGACTCCATGGCTTGCATTACATACCTGTCCTTTTTCAATTTGGCTCCATCTCAACTTGAAATATGCTCTTAAATCCACCTCCCCAACGGGTCCATTTAAAATAAATATTTCGAGAAACTATCATTGCAGAACTTCAAGCTCTGTTGATGCCAGTAAGATTTAAGAGTAGATTTAAACACTTCAGTGAATCAGAAGCTACAGAAGGGATATAACATGTGTCATAGGTCAGCCTTATAGAGGTAGACTGCCAAGATGTGAAGGTAACAGTATAGTAATTATGCAAAATCTACACTTAAACTTCCTGCAGCAAAATGAGGTCTCTTCTTGGCTAATCATACCAGTTTGTGATGCTCTGTGAAAGGCACTCACTTGTCTTTAGCTTAACCACAGTTTTATCTATTGCCTGCAAGATGAACATTAGTTCACACTTACTGATCTCCCACCTCCACTTGTATTGTTGCAAGAGTAGTCAAGGGGAGACTAAGTATGTGCATACTAATGAAATGCAACTAAATAAACAGTGCCAATGCTACCTGAAGTGACAAATCTTTCTATCCAAAGACCCAGCAAATATTAGAAAAAAAACCCAACAACAAAACTGAGGCCCCAACAGCTTCCAATGGGGATTTCAATCTCTTTAAAACAAAACAACAAGGTCAGAGAGGAAGAAGTTGTGAATCTCACTGCATGAACTTTATTGTTTGAGACTAGGTGCTTTGAGGTTGAGCTAAAAGCAGGAAATGCCATCTTTCACCCTTGGTATATTCTTCCTAGCTACTCATTTCCTGCAAGACACTAAGAAGGAATCATGACAGATGACTCTTCTGCACTATCTCTTTGGCCCAGTTTTACAGCAGAGATCAGAGAATTTATTGGATTTTGCCTTGAAAAGAGACAGCACGTAATAACCCTTGTCTAGGAAGGATAAATAACATGCTGAGTGGAAGTAGAAAAGCACCTTATCTGTTAATTGTAAGGAAAACTGTAAAATCAATATGGATATAACAGACCAGTGAAAGCAAGTTTCACATTTCTGTTCAGATGTGAGCACATCAGTGCCCATTTCCAAGGAAGAGGTCACGCCTGTCATTTTCAACACTGACAACACACTGCTGGTTAGTTCTCTCTCCCACATTTTCAGTGTGTGGCTGTTTAATTTGTGTAATGACTTTTCTGTGCTGTCTGCAGTGGTAGCAGCTAAAGCACCTCATGGAACTCAGGTGTGGTGATTCCTGGTTCATTGGCATGTGCCAGAGCTCTGGTCACACTGCTTTGTACATTTGTTTTACAGAGAACTACTTGTTTCAGGCAGACAGTTGCAGGGCAGACTGAGGGAAAGAAGGAATAAAAAAACCAGTATCTCAATTCATATAAAATCTTACTCTCTGTTTGAAGCAACCAAAATATTAACAACTCCCTACACCTCCAGTTTCTTCCTCCTTCACTTTCTCCCCTAAACCTCAATACAGATAGATAATTGTGTTTCAAACCCCTCAAATATAAGAGCACTGCTTGTTTCCACTGCTTGGGACCTCATTTAGCAATTTTACACAGCAGAGAAAGAGTTTAGTTCCTTCTATGGAACTCTGCTAGCCCTAAGGCAAAGGAACTGCTGTTGGTGGCCCCAAGCAAAGAGGTGATCTGAGAGTGAACTTATTGCCCAAGGGTTAGGTAGCATCACATTAAGTCACAACAAGCTTTTCATATCATGTTACAAATTGACATATTACTGAATAAGCCACAATAAAAAGCTTTCTAAACCAGACAGGGAACAGGAAAAAACGTGGAGTATATCATCAGAGCCAATAAAGAGTTTCCAATGCAAATAGGAACATGACAACATAAGTGCCCACATCAGCAGCACATTTGCATTTATACCTTACAAAGCTCCTGCAATTTCAAACAGGCAGAAAATGAGCACAAAGCTCCCAGTGAGAATATGCACACTGAATTAATTCATTAAATGTTGTTTCTCTGACCGAAAAAATGTTCACGTTTTAATCTAATATATCCAATATAGTTAATTATCTGACAAGGAATTTAGATGCTGCCCCAAGAGAAGAGAAAATAGAATGTTCTAAATAAATATCCTTGTTTCAGCTGGGACAGAGTTAATTTCTTCCTGGTAGCTGGTGCAGAGATGTGTTTTGGATTTAGTATGAGAATAGTGTTGGTAAGATATTAGTTGTTGCTAAGTAGTGTTTATACTAAGTCAAGGACTTTGCAGCTTCTCATGTCCAGTATACAAACTGGAGACAACTGGCCAGGAGGGGCAGATCACTGCTTGGGGATTGCTGACCATCAGCCAGTGTATGGTGAGCAATTGCACTGTGCATCACTTGTCTGTCTGGGGTTTTATTTCACTCACCTATTATCTTCCCTTCAACACTATTATTATATTTTATTTCATTTATTAAACTGAGTATCTCAGCCCACAAGTTTTACTTATTTTTGATTCTCCTCCCCATTCCACTGGGCAGGGAGGAACAGCCTGTGAGAGGCTCCATTGGAGCTTAGCTGTTGGCTGGTTAAACCTTGACAATACAAAATTACTATAAATGGGGTGGAAATCACAACTACCCCATGTATAAAAGATGATTCCTTCACTAGGATTTAGCTAAGAAAAGATGGTAATTGTATAAATTCTAAATTAAACACCTGTCCTTTAAATTAAGTATCCACTTGCAGCTTTGGCAAACAAATTAATGTTACAAGTGAATACAGCAAGTATTTTTTTAAGATCTCTACACAGAAGAAGGGCATTTGATTTGGTCTGGGGGAGAAACTTTTTCCTGTTCCAAAAACACACACACACACACAAAAATAAGATTATTTGCTGGGTGTTTTAAGAGCATATTACAATTGAATCTGCCTCACATGTATGAAGATTTAACATTTAAATTAAGTTCAGTAAAAACTGGCTGTATGATTAAAGCCACACAAGAAGCTGACTGCATATACATTTTTCAGGTGCATGCTAAATGCAGTTTTCATTTTCAAATTAGGCAAATCACAAAAATCAAAGCAACTGGACTGTCACTGATCCAAAGAGTTTGTGTGTGCCAAAACTGAACTCAATTAATATAGTTACAGTGATGATTAAGTAAAGAAAACAGTTTAACTTTTCTTCAGTCATTCTGGGATGTAAAGTTGACCAAAGATGAACCCAATTAATTTAACAATAGCACTAATTACTCTTTCTGAAGTGAAAAAATCCGGCATATACAACAGTCTTCAAAATTAAATGTCTTAATTCCTACTAACTGTGAAGTGGCATAAAAAATTCCTTTGACCCAGCTGCTGTTATTAAATTAATTACATGTCTAGTTTCTATTCAAGGGAGTGCATGAAGAATAAACAGATTCAACATAAATATTCTAACAAATAAAAAGGTATTTAAAAGGTACGTGTACTTGTTCAGCCTCAGAACAATAAAGGATTCCTTTCCAAAGTACTGCTTCCCATGTGGCCCCTAAATTTGAGCCATGTCTGAGATTAGTCCAATGTAAGGTCAAAGAAACACAGAATAGGATCCATGACAGACAGTAATGCTTGTTACTAAATTATTCCAAGCAAATGAAGAACCCCAGGGAAATGTCTGTTGGTTTTACTCTAGGGAACAAAAATAACAGGTAAGGCAAACGAGTCCATTAGTTAGGCTTCCCACACAGTTAGGCTTCTCACACAGAATGTGACAAAAAAACTTCACTGCACTGGCTGCTGAGACACATTAACAGTTATCGAAGCCATTTATACTTTTGGCAGTGCCAGCACCTAGATCATAAAATGTCCTCTCTCTCATTTCAAGTTTTCATAAAACAAATCTCAACAATGTCATTTTTTTCTTTTGTAAATTTGTACTTCATTATGTTTCAAGCCAATCTTTCATTTCTTTGCCTAAATTAAAATTGCCTTTGCTTAGACACTGTCTCCAGATAACAAGCACTAGCCATTTTTGTTGGGTGATGTTTTTCCCTTTGTTTCAGATCTTTTCCATCTGCTCAGTTGTTTATTGACAGAGGAAACCAATTTCAAGGCAGACAGCATCACTGAGCTGAATATACTTTTGCATTTTCTGTGTGTTTGTGTTTTGCTTTCATGTCTTCTTCAAATTAAGTGTTTGCACAGATACAGTCTAAAGGTAGCAAGAGGGCAGAGCTTTGTTTTGATTTTTTTTAATAATATTTTAGAATACTCCGACATAGAAAACTTGTTGTGGTTATACCTTTGGAAAACCTCTATCATGAAGTAATAAAATTCAGTCTCACAATCCTTGTTCAACCAAATTCAAAGCCAAAGAGAACAGGACAAAGTTTTTCATATTTCATACACAACTGCCTCCTGTGTTTGTTCAATAAATGAGGACTCCAAAGTCAGCAAGGTACCATCCATATCAATGATAGGACCACTTGTCTGCACAAACCTCTCAATTTTCTGAATTCTGCTTCTCTTTTTTCCTTAAGTCTACTATATATACAGACACCTTTGGCTATATTTACAGAACACAGCAAGAGATCCACATGTGTAAAAAATTAAAATATAGAATAATGAAAAATAGCACTGAACCAAATTTACTAGCTACCAACAAAAATGAGTTTGCTATTTAGTTTTGGGAAATACTTTTCACATAGCTCTGTTTCTCACTCTTCCTTTCCTAAGTCTTTGGGAACACTTACTTTACAGGCTTCTTTGCCAGCCAGCCAGCTTAATCACATTGAATGTCTCAATTTCTGTTGGATCTTCTTTTATTTAGTTTTTATGATCCTCTAGAAGAATTTCAACGTTACCTTGTAAAAAAAGAATTCCTTATTGCTAGGGTAGGTATTCTATTTTCTGCCTTATGCATACTGGTAAAAAATCGACAAAAGCACAGACAATAAACATCAAGATCTATCCCAGTAACCCGTTAAAAATAGTACAGGATATTTCCTCTTAATTTCAAATCCAAACCATTTTGTAGAGTATTTTTGTAAAACACCTCATCATTCAACTTGGCATGTTGACATCTGCACAGCATTTTAACCAGAACAACTTTTGATCTTTGCCTTTCAACCTAAAATTGAAAATATTTTATCCTGCCGTCCCTTACAGTGGGCTTAGTCTCCATGGAGACTAAAGGACTATCACTTTTTTTTTTCATTTTCTTTTTTTTTTTTTTTAATTAACACCATGGCCATATGCCACTTGAGTGCAAATGCAGTGAAATTTTCATGGGCTTTACACTCCATTTCAGTAGGATTATAGGTCAGTGAACCTTGAACAGGGAGAGCTAAATGCAGTGCCTCGTGATAGACTATAAAAGCGAAGTTAACATGCCCGAGGAAAAGATTCAATGAAAACCAATAGTTAAGTGCAGGATTGTTAGACTTACTATAGAATGATGCCCACTATATCTCTATATTTGTTTTTTATAAGTCTTCCATCCAAGGTTTTCAAAAGCTTTTCTATACACTAAGCATGTACTGCTTAATATTATCACCTCAGTCTCAGCACCTCAACAGTGTTGTTATTGTCCCTGTGTATAAATGGGAAAAAATGAAGCCATGAATGCTCCATCACTTGTCTAAGGTCACAGCAAGTGTGACACTGCTAACTTCCAGCTACTGCTGGCACAGCCAGCCAAGCTCTGTGCTCAAGTCTTTTTTTCTCTTGTTCTACTATGCACTGCACTACTTCTATACATCTGACCAGTCATTTTCTTTCCTAAACATTCTGATTTTCTTTATGGTCATTACTTATCTACCTACACATTCATTCCTACTGTCTAGACCCAAATGATTAGTGCTATTCTTTGGATGAGAATAGCACCCACAGAGACTAATTATCGTGCAAGATCCAAACATCACGTTATTAAGACAGCTGTGCCTGGAATAGCTCATAGTTTTAATAAGGCAGACAAGGAATAGGAAGATTTTCATACATTACAGATCTGCAGGTAAGTAACTTGAGCTCTAAGTAAGTTGTGGACACTACGTGACCTGCACCATGCACAAATACATTAAGTCACCTGTGTTATATATAAAGTAATAGTTATAGTTGGTAATTAAATATACACAATGAAAATAACTGATTGGCCTTTCTTTCCATTGGAAATAATTCTGTTCATCTGATGAGTATATACAAGGACTTTTTTTCCTTTAAAACAACCTGCTTTCTTTGATTGGTGCAATGGGAACAGCCCAAGACACCGACCTCTGTCCCAAACTGCCTCACAAGATTCAGCAGTTGCTGCAGGCCAGCAGCCTTCTGTTATCAACTTGCATTCTTCTTTTTCTTGTCTTCATTTAAAAAACAGTAACAAAAAGCCCCATGACAGAGTAAAAGCTAACAATTTCAGCTCTGTACCTTTTGTGAAATGAACCAAGAAAAGCTTGGAATTAAAATCACATTTTTCTATCAGGAAAAGCCCCCAACACCAAAACACCTTCTTCCTCTCTGCCCTTCTTAACATATTAATTGGGGTTGTACTCTCAAGTGCATGCAGAAATGCACAGAGGAAAAGCTATTGACTATGTGATTTTGAAGAGGGATGAGGTGATAGTGCTTTGCTTTATATACTGTATGTGAATCAACTCAGGATCTATACAGAAAAAGCAACAGGGCTAATCAATCTTTATTCCTGGACAATCAAGCAAAGCTGCATCTTCAAGTCCCTTTACTGACAGCTCATAAAACGATGGTATTGATCACAATGCCTAAATTTGTAGTTTTGACAATAACAGCAATTTGTTTAGGGAGGGAAAGAGCTGTATGAGGTGAACACATGTGGTTTATTAACTTTCAAAAATAACTCTTCTGAGCAATAATGCGCAAGGTTAGATGGAACTTTTTAACCTTGAAGGTTTTACTTCCATTTTCTCTACTGCATTTTCCTCTTATGAAAATTTATGGTTTAGATTTGGGTGTCAGAGATGTAGTAAATTGTGCATCCATACTACATCTATACCACAGCTGTTTGTATGCTCTTCAAAGTGGATACTCTTATGTTCATCACAGCTCAGGTGGAACTATGGGAGTTCAGACACTATTAGGCTCTGAAGGGCTCATTCTGCCTTATCTAGCCCTTTCCCTTCTTCCAGTACAGGATTGTGTACAGCTGTTATACCCAAGAGGCATTTAACCAACTCCATGCTTCTCAAACACCAAATATATCACCTTCTTTCATGCTCTGAGTCAGCTGTACTTCACATTCTCCCAAGAAAGGAGCAAATTTCATGGTTGGAGGTGTAAAAAACTTCCTTACTTCAGAGGACCAGGTAATTACCACTGGTAATTACCACTGCTTGTCCTAATCCTGTACAACTTCTCTGCCCCAAAATTCTTCATCCAGGGGTCTCTGGAGTGACCTCAGTACACGTGCTTTGGTCCATGGCTGTCCTTAAAGCAATATGCTTTGACTTGGTCTATATCTTTTCACACAAGGATTATATTGAACCATGTTTTATCAGCTCTCAGCTTCAAGTGTGCTACAAGGAGTCATGCATTTATAAATAAGTCTAATTGATGGAAAAATTGAGTGGATAAAGAGGGCAGCTGCACTGAGTACTGAAGATGTTATTCAGATCAGGATGCAGCTGTAGCTCCTTGTTAAGCAGCCAGGTAGATAAAGTCTTTGGAATAGGGAGCATTAGACTACAGCACTCACTCTCATATAGCAGGTAACACAGACCAGCTCCAGTAGAGAACACAGCCCTGCAAACAAGCTATGCTCAGGAAAGAGAGCCTGGCTGCATGATTCCTATTTGTATTCCAACAGAGGTTACCTGGCTCAGGAAGGGATCCTGGTGATAGAAAGCCTAGAAGATTTAGGAATGCTTAAATTAAAACACTCCAGTAATTATTACCATTCTAGGTCACAAAATCAAGGAATCATATAGGTTGGAAAAGACCCTTAAGATCATTGAGTCCAACTGTAAATTCAGTTTTAGTATTCTAGCTTCACACCATTAACATCGTGGTTAGGCTTCTACAGCAGTTTAGGTTGTTAATTCCCCATCCTCCTTTTAGGATACATCAAAGCAGAACCTCTACTGAGCTCCACATCCAGCTTGCCTTATTTTTGACAAAAAGCCCTATCAACATTACAGCACTGTCAACTGTCATGCACTGAAGCCAGGTATACACTACAGAGGCAAGATTTTCTGGAAATTACATAAGCATGCAAAAGAAGACACTCCATGAGGATGGAATAAGCAAAAGCTGGTTTCCTACAGAGATGTCTCATGGCTAATTGACTCTCATGTCCAAGGAAGTACAAGCACTTACTGAAGAGTTCTTTATAATTGGTTATTGATAAGAATTCAGCTGCCTGGGTCTCTTTAATATTAGTCTTTTTTCTCTACAATCTGCCTATTTTCATGCAACATAAAAGAATGTCTTTGAGTCAGCTATGTTGTTGTCAAATTTAAACACGCATGCAAAGGCAGCAGAAGGCTCATTTCCTTAGAAAGCCTGCCTAAAATCCTTCTTTTCTCCAAACTAAAAACAATGGCATTCAGAAATAAACTGACCTAGCTATATTTACTTGCTTTATTTACTTCATTAAAAGTGACAAATGTATTCTTGAGTTAGCACATGTATAGAACTGCTAGTTTTATTTATGACCTAAGTAAGTATAAATTCTTTACTTTGAAAAAAAACATCATACACCTATTATCAGCCATAGATCTGCACAGCATGCTAAGGCACTTGATTATATATATTTCCCTGGTGACATCTTTCTAAAATGGGAGAATATTATCATGTTAAAAATAGAAAATATGAATACTGTTGATGTATAAACAGAAATTAAAGTCATATGCACGGAGTGCAGAAATAATATGTAAATTAAAATCTGATGTAGCTATAGAAAAAAAGTTCTGTATTTTAGGAGAAAAAAAGATTGAAAAAATAACTTGACATCTTTATGCACATTCATAGAGATGTGGTTAGCACAGGTAAAATTTCACATTACTTTAATCTCCAATATATTGAAATTGCAATTGGCTAATAGTGCATACATATATGTAACTCAATTTGAATTACTTATTAGTCATAGAAATAGTTCTTGAGGCTTAATGTGCAGCTGTACTAATTACTTTTCAAATTTCTAACCAGACCTTTGGGGGAAAAAAAAAAACAACCAGCAGAAGTTGTGTGCACTTCTTTTCAACTACGTCACATTTTTTCCTTGAAAGTTTCTGGAGTTTTCCAAATTCTCACATCTCTAGGCTTAAGTTTTATTGAAGACTGTGGGAATTCAAGCTGCTTATGGTCAGTGACTTCACATCTACTTAATTCTCAGAGCAACTCTTTGCAATGACCCTTCCTTTTCTTTAACCAAAAAAAAAATAAATATATATATATATAGATTTTTGCATAACTACAAAAGCGTTAAACCTTTCCCAGGTACTATCTATAGAAAATCAAAAGCATTAAATTGTCTTAGTTCTTTTCTCTAGGTCTATAATAGATGAGAGATCTCCCTCTGCACTCCTTTTGTCCCATAACATCTTCCTCTAAAGTAACAGCACCTTTTAACAGAGCACATTAATCTGTTAACTTTCATGTCTTCGTTTTGTGACAATTAAAGAAAAGATATTTAGCAGAATAAATTAGAACTTGACATAGTTGACTATTTGAAGTGTCCTTTAAACTTGTGGATGATTTTAAAAGTTCAGCTGGTTATTTCATTTAAAGATCAGACCAAAGCATCTCTCTCCTCCCCCTCCTCCTTTTCCTCTTGTAAAATAACTGTGACAGCCCAAAGAAATATTGTCTATCTTGGTACTAGCCACTGCCCTGAAGGTTTAAAACTATAGATGAGTTCAATACAGCTTGTTTCATTGCTAATTTCAGAGGGCATGTAGAGCTTCTTGTTCCCCTGGCTTAACAGACAAATTGACTTTCTAATTTTAGAACAGGAGAGTTCTGCACACTCACAGACCAAAAATGCTACTTTTCTGATGGATTTAAGTACAGATTTTTGCTTTTTAAACCCATAGCACCCGAATGACTTAGCACTTGCCATGAAAAACAGTATTTAGGAATGTCACCCCACAGCCAGATGTTTAAACAACAATTTTCTGATTGCTTGTTCCTTGGGAGATGGCTGTTTAAAATAGCTCTGGTTAACCTTCCCTACAGCACGGCACACTGTAGCTAGTAATTGCCCTGATTTTACAGGGAGACAGCAGCAGGTCTTAACAGCCTATCTGCTTCCACTGGAAGATTAGTGCCTCCCAGCTTGGCCATGAGGCACACTCCGTGCTGTGACACCGAACCTGACACCCACCCGCATCTTCATTAACTCTCTCCTGTGCTACCAGCAGCAGCGTTCCTGTCCTTCCCACTAACCTACTGCCCAAGTTCACCCTGGGCAGTGTTGTGGCAACGCTTTGTTAGTGCCCAGAACACATTTGTCCTGATTCAGTCCCGCTTGTGACTCAGTTCTGCAAAGAAGATGAATACACAAACAAACAAAAGCTCAAACAGACAATTTTGCTCTGCTTACAGGTGCGTGAATGGCCACATCTCTGCCTTTCTTCCCAGGAATCCCTGTCTTTGACATCTCAACTAAAAGGACTCCTGAAGAATGGGAAAGGCAAAGCATCCGTAGCTCCAACGCTGCAGAACTAGACAACCTGGTCAAGCAATGTAGTATTAACATCCATCAGCAAAGTATTTCGACTGATACTACCAGAAATTTTAGCAGGATTTACAGACTAATCTGACAACATAGGAGAAAGAAAAAAAAACAAACCAAAACAACAAACCACAAACAAGAACCCCAAACATTTCTTAAAATGACACGAAAAGAACGTGAGGACTGCAAATTAAACTGTGATTTTGCCCTTCTCATGTTTGCATTGTAAGGATCTTAATAATATGCATATTGCTTACTCTTTAACCTTCATCTAAGTATTTGCTTTCTTTACTTTGCCCTTAGCATAACTCTTCCTTCTCCACTTTCAAAAGTTCAATTTATTGTTAACTTTACTGCTGTGAAAAAACAGTATCACAAGTGGAAGGAGGGCAAGTGCATCATCTTTCACCCCAGCAGATCTATATGCACAGGATTGTGTTTGCCAATAATAATTCCCCTAAGAGTTTTTTCACTTATCTGATAATTGTACATTCTTTTGTAAGATTCACTCGCCTATAATTTCTGTGTTTCTGATAGAAGCACCTGGATTATCATTAGTAGTTCATTAAGGCTTTCTCAATGTGTTTACAAGTTGTGATTACAATTGTAGAGTAAAATCTTTATTTGTGGCTTATCCAAGAAGCAGAAGCAGCATTTCTTTTCATAAACAAGATTAATCCCTTAAACCCCTGAACAGGAGATATTTTACTAGAGAGTTACATAAGCATAATGAGAGTACCAAAACTAGAAAACTAAAGTGAAGGGAAAAATACTGCTTTTACAAGACAATTGCTGAATCCCACCATCTCAAAGGCTTGATCAGAAGGCTGTATTTCTGAAACTGTGAGTTTATCCCCGTGCACAAGAGACAGCTAAATCCTTGATCGTTTGCTGCTTAAAGCCATTGCAAACAAGATTTATTTTCATGTCGTTTATCAGAACAAATTTTTGATTTTTGAATAAATAGTAATTTTTCATCAAGACACTGTAATTCTCTTTGAGACTCTTAAAGAATAAGTCAGGGGTTTATCTCACTAATATACAAAACAAATGCAGAATATACCCACAATGCCCCTCTGCCACTGTGCTCTTGGTGTTGAATGTGCATAAAATGACTCTATTAGAACTGAAAAAAATCGCAATATAAAACTAATATAATCACTAACAAAATAGAGATAGAGCAAGAGTATGGGAATATTTTATTTGTGGATTTGATAGCTACAAAAGTAATTTAGGCCATTCAAAACAATTTGTTGCATAGTCATCCATTTGGTAGATGACAATCTTGTCATAAATGAAGCTACTCAGGTATAGATTTTCATGTTGGGAGTGCATAATAAAAAATATAAATAAAAGTTTATATCTATAAACTAGATATAAACTTTTGGGGAAAATCAAGTTAAAATTGTAGTCATTTAGCCACGTGCAGAAGAGTTTTAGAGAACAGTATTGTATCTTCATGTTAAAAGATGTTTAGAATTGGAAATAAACATTTAAATATTAGAATAACATTAAGATGTTTCTTGTGCTTTCAAGCAAGGACTCAAAAACTAGCAGCAAGGGATGTATCTTCTGGGTATTTAGATACATGTTTGATTTTGCATCCAAAATGAAAAATTGCACTTTGTTTTCCCTATAAAAATCTGCCTACATTCTTCCAAACTGTAAGTCTTGAGGGGAGCTGGGGAGAGGACTTTATTTTGAAAAACATATCATATAGAGACTTGTCAGAGTTTGTCTGCCAAATTCTTCTCTGCCCATAATCCTATGGAAAAAGAACCATGTGTTCATGCAAGTAAGACTGTCTTTAATGAATATGCATGAAAGATTAATTTTAAGATGTCCTAATTTCTGCAACTTTTGAGCTTCTCTGTTATGGATGTTGACAAATGCTTAATGTATGCAACATATATAACACCTTGTACATAAATTATATTTATTCTGTGATAATCTCATTATTATTATATTTGTCTTTCTCTTCTATGCCTTTTGCTTTCCTTGCCTTAGCTATTTCACACAAAGATCTGCATGTGTCTGTAAGAAAAATAATTGCTTCAACAATTAACAAGAAAAAGCATCTCAGAGGAAACAATTCATAATCAATCTATTTCCAGGTACAATATTTGCCACTTAGGAATAGATTAATTGGATTGAAAATTATTCAAGCTAATTATTTTCTTTCTAGTATAAGATTAAATGCAAGATTCAAATAAACTGAAAACTAAGTTCCACTCAGCACTTCACATGCTTCTGAGGCAAGTGATACCCCACATATAATACACCACAAGTGATACAACACAGTCCTATTTTCTACAATGCTGCTTTTCTGCACCCAGGGCTTGCTGATGAGCATGTGGCACTGTGTCCCAGTCAGCTTGGCCCATTTATCCCCACATGGCACTATTCTATGCCACAGACAGATTTTTTGGCCTCTTGGTACGACAGTCTTCATCTTTACTAGGGGATAAGAGCAGATCTGCACTTGCCAATGTTACTCTAAGCAAGCCTATAGAGACTCCAGTGCATCAAGGTATAGCTGAAACAGGAATTACATAAATATCAGAAACAGATGCTTTGGGATTGATTTTACAGTTGATTTAGAAAGACAGTGTAAGAAATAGAAGATGAAAGTAATATAGTCTCACTTTCAGCAGTATAAATTGAATAGCTATCCTGTTCAACAGTCCCCACATTGAAGCTCAGAAAACTAGGATTTAGGAAAGCTTCCAGTGAATAAAGACTTAAAAAAAAAGAAAAAAAAAGAAAAAAAAAAGAAGATAATATCTTGTCAACACTGAAAATATTATTCAAGTATTTCAGCTTAAGCTGAAGAAAAGGCAGGCATACATTCTTACAATATGTCAGAGAAAAAATTATGTCCAGAAAGGATGGAAGAAGTAGTCATTCAATCAGCTAATTGCACATTTGAATATTAGCTTCAGGTAGTCCCTGAAACTAAAGATAATATTAACAGATTTCCATAAGTGTAGGCAATCCATCAGCTACCACTCTGACAATGAAATTCCACCAGAGAGACATCACAGCCACCTGATCCCTCCATCTTCTTTGTATCAGCATGAGTGCAGACTGGGTGCTAGACAGGCTCTTTATCAGATGATTGCCTTTTCTAGTGGATTGTGTTTGCCAGTAATAATTTCCCTAAGAGCTGTTTGCTCCTGTCTGCTAATTGTGCATTCTTTTATGAAGACAGAAGACAGAGCCTGGTTCCCCACTCCTACACACTCAAGCATAGTTTTGTCTAACTTATGTAACATTTTTTCTATGCATTCCTAGGCTCAATTTTATGTCAAACAATCATAAATAAAACACGATCCATAAACTTAGACAATGAGGATGCATTTCAAATTGATTCAGAATTTAACAGGTGCAACCTGAAAGGGTATTGAACATTAAACCAGCTCTATATAAAACTCAAAATTTATACTCCAGCTTATACCTTACGCTGGAAAACATTTGCAGAAGGTGGGGTGTGCTGGTAGAGGTGGAAATACTGGCTGTTATTACAGATTACCATGCAGGGGAAGGAATGAATCACATTACACACTCCTTCCATGTACCCCAAAATATCTGGTGATCACACAGACAGCTCTGCCTATGGAATCTGACACCTCAGCTTTCTGTCCTGTTGCTGATTTTTACATATTTGTGCATGTAAATACAGTGGCATCAACGAAATCCACAAAGGCAAGGCACCCTATTATCCAAAGAAAGCCTGATTTCTTCTATTGGTATGGAAGTCAATAGATAATCTTCAACCAGGTCAAAGCACACCACCAGTTCCAGAGAACTCTATAGAAACTCCTGGGAGGGAAGGTTTTTCCTAACTAGAAAAAAAAAAAGAGAAAGCAACCTTTGGTGTAAGTTGACTCTCAAGGGACTAGCTGCCACATGGAGGAGAAAATCTCTGTTTAACTTCTGCTCATTCACACTTCCCAGATGGCCTGGGGTGAGTCACTAAGGCTCATGCAGTTACAGGGAGTCATAAAACAATGCACCACTGACTTTTGAATTGTCTTTTATTAGCTCTGTGCAGCTCCCTGCTCAGTATATTGACTTACATGGAGCTCAGCCTAAGCCTAGCTATGTAACCCCATTTCACTGCATGCACATTAGTGTCAGAACCATTCCCTTAAAGTTTAGCCCATGTCCTCTCTGGGCCTCCATCAAGCTAGGGAAGCAACTCTATCTTACTCCATTAGAGTTGGTTAAAGGGCCAAGAGGTGACCAAGCTGAAATAATTAGAAGATGAGTTCTATCTGCATCATTGATTTGTATAAGCCACCCAAAGATCTTTAATATTGGAATCCTGGCTTGTTCATGTCACCAATAAATCTATACATAAGAGCTGAAGCCATAACACAACCAAAATGCCCAGTGAACTTCAGCCTTGTACTTGCAATTGGAATTTACTCCAGATTAGAGTTTTACAATTTATACAGATGCTAGATTGTATTACCCAGTTCTGTAACCCTTCTGAGCCACACTTTGCTGTATATTGACTTAAATGTGATAACTACATTTAAAGACTTCTTTTCATCAAAAAAAAAAAAGAAAAAAAAAGGGGAATGCCCATGCCTCAACAGCAACAAGCAAATTTTCAGCCTCAGCTCATATTTTATGTCATCCACTCACTTCCCAACTCTCTCAGTAATTAGTATTACTACTTACAAGACTTCCTCCAAGGAAAAGAAAATCAACAGCACCATTTGAGATACTACCACAAGACACACTTTTGCATTTAATATTAGATTTTTAATAGACAGGAGATTACTCACTTGCTGTCTCTTTTGTAATAGGTAGCAAACTGGGTTTGTCCCGCTGGAATTGTCATTTTGAGCTAAAGGTTACTCAAGGTTTAAGGACTGCAGTGCCAAATACCACAAATACAGAGCAGGCATGATGCTGATGAATCCTTGAGGTTCTTAAGGGAAATCATTCCTCCTCAAGTTTAAAATGGTATTTATCACTCTGAATAACACCAGGGTAAAAATAAAGACACTAAATATGCATGAGGTTATCTAGACTTAGACTGAAAACGTCCTTTAGCTACTTCAATACTCTACAGAAAGAATGACATCTCCTCACAAAGGTAGAAAAACCCTTAAAACACCTTTCATATCATCCAAGGAGAGAAAAGAGAGGACAAAACCCCCAGTGTACAGGTGAAAGATCTGCCCTCTCTGTAACTGACATCTGTCAGCAAATCACTTAAGCTTAAACTGTTTCCCGTAAATTGATTCCCAGTTTTGCATGCCAAGAGCTCTCAATGAAAGGAGATAAATCACCTACTATTATTGTTTGCAAATTCTCCAGAGACAGATCATTTAATCCAAACAATTACTGTATCTTCAGAAGACTCCCTCTAGGTAACTCCTGGCATTTTAGCAAAGTCCTGCTGATCACTGGGCTATAAAACCTCATTTTATAGAAGGTGCTATAGAGCAAAGAAAACAAACCTAATTACCAGCACATCATAGATAACTTTGTGTCTTGAGAACTTCTTGAAAAACCAAAAATGTAACATTACCTTCTCCCATGTGAAGCATTATAGTATAGTCTCTATTTACAGGAGCACAGGAGTCATCAGATTTCTCCCAGGACTCCTCAGGTTCATTCAAGGAACCTCCACCTTTTGAGCTACCACAATAACTGCTGATGAAGGAACATCACCTTTTTTTGAATTCCTAAGCTCATGAACAAGGGAACACTGAGTACCTGCTATACATTCAATTTGATATCATTAGGGAACCTCACCTCCGCAGCACTTACTGGATCCTTGGTTAATTTTGTATAAAAATCAGTAAAATTTAATCCAAAAAATACAAAGGAGATAGATAAAATCCCCCTGAATTCAGATGTGCTAGGACAGGAAATTCAATTAATCCCTCCTTACAAAGCATTCATCCTGCAACCCAAATTCCTTCTGTTCAAAGCTCTATGCTGGGGTCACAGCTGAAATGAGTTGGGTCATCCTGATGCTGGCATATGTGAAACATGAAACTGGTCAAATTAAGAAATGCTTTCATTGGTTTACCTTCTGCTGTGACATTTTAGAGGATAGAGAATTTCTTCCCAGTGTTTCTGGATACATATAGATGGACAAACTTGAATGAACAGAAGAGCTGGATAAGAAGGCACCTATACTGAAGATGGTGGACAGTCAATGAATGGCCACTGGCCTGTGACCAGTTAGGACGTTAGGACACCAGTAGTGTAGTCACTATTGTCTGTAATTATTCATTGGATTTATTTTTCACCTGGGACAGACTGCAGTGTCACAAAAGCTGAGCCACATAAAATAATGCACTAGAAAATGACCACATAGTCTAAGACAAATTGGACCTAGCACAAAACCCTCTCAAATTAACATGATGTCTTTATCAGTTCATTGTATTGACTCAATTTTTACCATTATTCCTACACATACAGTAAGAGCTGTCAGTGATAACTCCAGCTCTCCCAGGAGTGTGTAGTGAGCTGGCATAGCTATGGAAGTGATCCCAACCCTCTGCTTCAAGAACTCAAGTCCTAGAAAATCTTCTGACTGGGTTGCCCATGAAAAAGGTGATCCTCTGATCCTTACCCCTTGTGGCCCCACTGCAGCCTCTGCAATCAATACAGACCATATCCATGTGGCTATGTAATGAAAATTTTCACTCCTTTTAGCTAGGGCAGGAACAGGACATGTCAGGGGAAAACATTCTACATAATCTGGAAATAGGAAGCACTATTTTAAAGGATATTCACCCTGCTTTGCTAAAATTCTATAAAGCAACAACCAGCTGCACTGTAGTCAGTCCTGCCTCTACCCTGAAACTTTTGGGTGTGTTTTTCGTTTTTATTCTTTCCACTAGACCACAAATTAGAAAAACCTTTATACTATCTCTGTGCTTACCATGTACCCTTCTAAAGAGGTGGTATCTGAATTTCTGCTGTTCAGCACAGAAACTCCTGCAGGTGACAGAGGGATACCATAATGGTATAGAAAGGTCCAGGCACTGCTGATAATCTCCTTTACTTTCCTGACTATTCAGTCCTGCTGTGAACTGTAAGTCATGTCAAGCTACATTTATGGGTACTTCACCTTTACCACTTCCTTTAAGATGCTATGTGCAGAGCAGTGATGGGGCTCTGAGTATCACCACCTGCAAGCTGTTGGGAGATGGTAAATGCTATATAACTGTAGAGTAGTATTTCACAAGGGAATTCCCTTGGGAATTAGGTTTTCTTTCTTTGACCTGTTTTGAAAGACAGAGTCAGCAATTCAACACTAATTGTCACTTTTCCCATTTCTAATAACATTGTACTCTAAAACAAAAGAACATGGGAATAACCTTCCCCTCTAAGGAGAGCCCTAAAATTCAGCTTAAAGGAAATCATCTTCATAATGACAGCTGAATTACTCTGTACTATTTCCTTCATGTAAATGTCAGAGGTAGAGGAACAGAGTTCACCTCTAAGCTGCCAGAAGACTATCTACATGCCTTTGAAGTGCTTTCCTGCAAACTTTGTTTTTGAATGAGTCTTTCAAACAGGTGAAAAAAAATAAAGACTAATAATGCCTTTATCTAATATTTCATCTCTGTTTTGCTTCAAGATCATAACAATAACCTTTTATTTTCTACTATATAAGCACTGAGTAGGATGATTTCAAGAGCAATTCTGCATTTATTTATAAAGAAAATAGTTTTTTAAAAATGAAAAAGTGTGTCAGTATGTAAAAGAATGATGCACTGAAGCTTGGTTCATACAAATTTATTTTGCCTCAATGTCTCAAAAGGTTCTCTCTGAGGGCACATTTAAGTTTTAAAATGAGAAATAGAAGTTTGTGACTAATTGCTTTCCAAGAGTGGAATGTAAACATGACTTCTGAGATGTTTAATATTTTCACATCCTCACAACGTATAAATTCTTAGAAGCATAGAGGTTTCAAATAACACAGGAATGGAAAAGCAAAACCCAAACAAACTCCAGAGCTACCCAGGAGAAATACATTTACAGCTGATCATTACCCATATGCCTCAGAAGTATAAATGGAGTTAAACTCCGATATTTGAGAATCAAATTAACATATCTGCCAGATACTATGTATCTTTATGTATTAAATCAGCATCAATAACACTGTGTGAATATCCAGTTTTTTAGGGCTGAGTAATTATTCCCAGAAAGTAATTTTGGAAGCACATCTCCCTTCGTCCTGCCCCAGTAATAGAATTAGTATTTTAAAAAAATGAGAAAACCTTTCTGCTCAAAATTCATGTAGCACTCTATCTTTTGAAGGAAAAAAAACCAACAAAACAAACATCTCTTGGTTTTCCATTACAATACTTAAATATACAGCCTCACACAACCCTTTACTCACTCTGCCTGTCTAGCTTTTTTAATCTCATACTTGAATACATCCCATCTGACAGCAGGTATGATTTCTACAGTCTTGTGCTCACTTTTGTTTCATGACAGTAAACTGAAGTTCATGTAACTCACACATGATATGATGCAACAAAATACACTGGAAACTATTTTTGCTACATCATACATCTTTCCTGTAATTCCATTGAGTAGAAAATTTCCTTTCCAAGGAATAACATACCTCTAGTTGATAGAGTGATGTGAGCACATGAACAGCAAGGAAAAAAAAAAAGAAATGGTGATCTAGAACATAAAGCTATTTTTATGAAGCATTTTGATGAACACCAGCAAGAGACGTAATGTAATTATTGTGGCTATTAGGTTGTGATTTATGTCAAATTTGTTGCTTTTGTTGCTTCAGAAGCATTTTAGGATTATAGCACTCTTGAGAATCTATCAAAGGAACTGGTAGCTGCAACAAGTAAGAGAATGAAGCAATAGCTCACTGCTGTTACAACATGAAAACTGTTAAATAACTAGATGTGAAAATGAGAAATATGGGGCACTAAGGATAATAGTCTAAACGCAATAAAAAGTATTGTGTTGGAAAATCAAAGGCAATGCTACCATGTGTTTTTCTGCCCCCTGTTATTATCTAATACTGAGTTAATTTCTTGTATTCTAAAAGTGTTAAGAAAATTAATCACCAAAATACAGTATCATGGGGGGGGGAGGGGAAAGGGACATGAGGGAACAAATGAGGGGTGTAGCCCAGAAAATAATGTCCTTGCCTCTTACTGTGTCAATATTATTAGACTGATTCAGTCACCTGTACTTCAAAATGAAAAGAAAGTTTTCTACTAATAGCAGGACCAGCATCTGGTTTCCGGCAGCATAAGTAAATTATTATTATAATTATAAATTATAATAAGTAAATTATTCAATGCTGTAGAATCATAACCCAAAAGTGCAACCAGAAGAGTATCAAAAGAAATGGTATCTTTGTAACATTTCCAACATTAACATGTGGAAAAGGAAATTGCTGAGCAAAGCTTATCCATGATCTATTTCAAACACATCTGGAGATAATGCAGCACACAGTCAAGTTCTGAACAGGCCCACTCAGAGATGAGGCCTCAGAGACATGCCTCATTCCTGCCACTGCACAGAGAACAATAACAGGTTCTCCCATGAAATAACAACTATTTTTACCTAAAAAATATAAGCATAAATGAAATATATTAAGAGGATCATCACACCCATTAGTATTTTATCAGAACATCTTGCTTAGTTCTATCTATAGCTGCTGTGGAGACATTAAGTGCTATTAATCATGTTTTGCAGTCAAGGAAAAGCCAGTAAACCTGCATCTCCAGCCACTTCAATAAGTTTCCAAACCCATCCCTCCTGGCACACTCCCAATCTAACAGGAAACACAGGAGAACAGACAGGAATCCAGATCTTCCACTTTTGGCTGCTCTTCTCAATCATCACTAGCACAGCAGAGTTACTCAACTTCAGGTACAATAGGAATTAACACTAACCCAACAAAACACTCAAAAAATGTCCAAAACATACTCCCTTAATCTCACCTTTCTAATCTATTCATCTTATTACACAAGGAATTCAGAAAAGGAAAGGTAAGTAAAGGATGGAACATATTAAGATGTATCTTCCCTGATTCAACCAGTGTTCAGATGTTTCCCAAGTCCCTGGATAATTCCCATCACACCATTTTCTGTGTTTTGCATGACAATAGAGGGATGGAAGATGAATGTTTCATGGAAAAGAAGTGCTGTACAGATGCTACTAGTAGTAAACCTATATGATAATAATAATATCATCAGTGAGGATTTAGAATGTTACAAAATCATTATTGCCTGAGATTGAAATCAGAATTGGGAAGAACTTTATAATTGCTTCACCATTAGTCTGGAACACTGTCACAAGCTCATAATGAGTAAGGCACTGAAAACTTCAAATCATATTTGACAGATGGGCTTAATTAGGTATTCTCATACAGATTCATAATATTTGCTGTTAATATTCATTCTAAAACACCCTGCTGGTTGTGATAATATTTATATGTTAATCCTGTTATGATAAGTTTTCGGTGCCAAAACCTCTCCAAATAAAATGACTGATATATTTCAAACTCCAATAAAGAAATGCTCAGGCATCCTGGTTAAGTTTGTCACTTGCACAAGTGCCTCAATCTGTGAAATTACACCTGTCACAGTGAGTTAGCTTTATTAACACTATTTTCTGATCCATGTAAAACCATCAGCAACACAAAGGTATTGAATCTTTAGTTAATTAACATTGCCACCTTTGCATTCATGTGATCAGACCTCTGATTTTTAAGAGTAATTAAATATGCAAATAGAGTTTGTCTAATTTCTAAATTAACTATGCAGGCAAAAAAAACCCAAACAGGTAAGAGAGACATCAGTATTTAGCTGCTAGCCATGGTGCATATTTAGCAATAGCAAACAGGTCTAGATAAAGAAAAAAAAATGTTTCTCCTAGAATATAGAGTACCATTTCTCCAAGTAATGCTTTATCTTCCTTCTTAAAATGAATAGCAAAACAGATAACTCAATTTAATGAGGAAAGCAATATACCAAATAATAAACAGCAAATACTTTACATTTATTTACAAACAACAAGGAAGCAGCTCACGAAAGAGAAAAACCCACAAAATCCCATCTGGGAACTCGGGTGAAATAAGTCAAATAAGAAGATCTATGAGAGTTACACATATAATTTGTCTTCACTTGATTTTCTTTCCAGTAAACTCTAATATGCATATGAGCTCACATTTCTTTTAATAAGCATGAAGCAATGCTTATACTCAGCATGTGAAATACAGAATCTACAACCACTGCATGAAAGGTAACATCATAATTTATTTCTTTCTGTGTACAAGGGGTCATTTTGAAGGGTTGCCACTGAATGATGAAGAGTGAAGGGAAACAAGTTGCCAAGCTTCAATTCACTCATGAGGTTGCATTATATATGAGGAAGAGAAATCAGGCAAACGCACTGTATGGACCCAACAAGATAAAGTGTGATAGAAAATTTATTGTTGAAATAATCTTTGATTTTGATCCAAAGCCCATTTCAGTCAATGAAAATATTCACACTGTCTTCAAATAGTTTTGAACTGGGATTTTAAAGAGTCTGTCTGACAGATTGTGCTAGACAGTAGGAAGCTCTGACCTTGGCATATATACACATTGTTTCTTTGAGCAATAAAATTCAGTCAGGTATGAGACAATATACAGTTTAGATGAGAAGATTCAGGATAGTATAGCAGAGAAATTGTGTAGAATGAGTTATAATAAGGAGAAAGTGATTTATGTCCTCTTTTTTTTCATATACCCAAAGTACAAAGATATTAAACTTTCTAGTTATTAGTCTCAGATTTATTTAACATTTCTAAACTTCATAACAAATCCCCAAAGCCTCTAAGATATTTTAAAATTTCAGAAGTAAATCACAGCATGGAACATCCATGTTATATAGAAAATTTTCTAACAGCTATGTCAAACACTATACTATGCAGCCAGACAGATCCTTATAAATACACACTTGCCATACAGACCAGAAATAAAGAATGAGAAGCAGCAAATTATATAGAAATGTATTTGTTAAAGCAATCAGTTATGATGAGAAACAGAATATCCACCTGCCAGATGAAGGCTAAGACAGGCCCGTATCCCAAGGTTTTGCACAAAGGGAATGAAAAATAGAAAACCTATTCCCTTTTCCAGACTAAAACTTGATAGAAATGTCACCAGCAAAAATGTTACTATAAAAATGCCAAACCCCAAACTAACAATAAAAAGACAAAAAAAAATCCCCACCACAAACAGCCCTGTAACTAAGCCCTGCTATAATGCTTGGCAGCAAATAAAGTGAGGAGATTAAACTAGTCACAATCAAATTCTAAGATATGAAACATGTTCTTCTAAGTACTCTGTGAAAGCAATATTGCCTGTTAGTTTGAACTTCCTTTTCAGTATTAGGACTGAATAATATTTTGTTCAAAGTGTATGCACTCCAAAACACAGCTTTTCCAAAAGCATTTTCATCATGCACCTTAATAAAACTTAATAAAAACAAGGAAAAACAACTGTTAGTTATTAAAAAGATAGACTGCTGGAAACGACCTACCTGTTTTCAGAGGCAGGAGATTTCCTCTGGCAAACAATAACAGCTGGTGCATATTTCCCAGTATAATCCATGCTCTCTCTGATGTCCCACAAGTATGGGCTGCTGGCTCTCACACTGAAAATGTTCACACCTTTCTTCACCTTTGCCCTGGGAAGAACCAGAGGATATTTTACCAATTAGATAGAAAATGTCAGCTAGATCTGTTACTTAGTTCTTCATTATGTTCTCATTACTGCCCCACAGACAATGCTACCACTTATTAGAGGCTGACAGTATTACAAGGAAAAGAGATGAGAGAAGTAATTAAGAATTCCATATTTTGAAGAAATTATATCAAGATAGAAATCTTATTGAATGAATGGTAATTACAGCTTTAGTTATAGCTAAATTGCAGGCTAGATACATTCTGGAGCATGCTCCTCACTCCTGCTCTCCCATTATCCACACTGTGGGTACCACTGAGCACATTAAGGCTCTCTCTTGACTAGAAGTTACTGTATTACAGAGGAAAATGCAATTTTTTTTTTGGAAAAAAAAAAAAAAAAGTCAGGTTCTTTCTGGGATTTATATCTGGAATGAGGAGCCATTGCTAGGTCTTATATTCCAACAACTGGACTGGCTCCTACTAAGAAGTGTTTTCTGATTCTCATGTCTTAGCATACTCATGGGTTTGAGTAAGCAGTGGAGAAAAGAAACATATTATATATAGATATAGATATATATTTAAGTATCTGCTTTATTTCCTTTCAGAAGGTGTTGCATTCCTTAATTCTTTTGCTTCCTTTCTTTAACTATCTTAAGGCAGTACTGAATTAGTCCATAGTTACATAAATTTAGCCAGGTTACTGAATTAGGAGTTTCAGGTGTTGTTAACTTTTGGTTTCTGACTGTGTTTACAAAACCAAAAAGTCCATTGTGATCAAACAGCCTCATATAAGAGCTGTGAAGAAAAGACAGTTTAATGATATTTGCTTAAAGTCTCGTGCACAAAACCCATTCAGTGTTATGGCAAGTTCTCAATTCTGGGAAAAAAACCAAAAAGGTATGTGATTTTTTGTGTAAACAGCTGCCATGCAGAAATGCTAATATCACTAAAACAAGCTGAAATTACATGTGAAATCTTGGAAGGACAACATCCACAAAGATGTTTTCAGAATAAAAAGCCAAAGCTTTCCTTCAACTGTCATGGACAGAAAGGGTTACATCTTATGTCTCCTTTCTTCTACCACTAACTCCATAGCAGTGGCTGTAATTTTCTTTGCACACCTGGAAGAATTACTGCATGAAGGCTACCAATTTGTACTCAAGTTCTCTGCTAATTTCACAAAATGCATTTCAAACAGGTGCAGATACTGCTCCTAGACTACAAACATCCCTCAGGACAGGAGATCAATGGTCAAAGACAAGTGGAAATTAAACTGCATTCCTGGCATCTTAGAAAAAAGAGACAGGAAAAGGCAGACAATCTGGATAAAACATTTTTCAGCAGATGTCTTCAGCTATTCCTTGTGACCAGCATCTGGTTCTGTCTTTGTGGCCCACCTCAGGAAAAGAAAACTGCTGGGTGCCGACTAAGATAAAAATGATTCACACTTCACAGGGAAATGAAGGTGGCTCAGATCTTTCCATATTAAGCTGGCTATGATTAAGAAACAAATAGGGCCACTGTCACTCCAGTAGTTGATCATGGCTGCTGAGAAGGTGCTGGTGTGGGAATTGGGGCACCTAGCTGAGCTTATGTATTTGAAAAGGCAACTGTCTGGATGAAGCCAATTCTGAGCTTAGCTCTAACACAGGACAGTAGCTGAATCACAGCCAGAGCTGCTTTCAAAGGTGTGTGAGTGGCTGGTTTCATTTTACAAGTCACACATGCCTTGAGCCTGTGTCATGAGGTTGGCCCTCAGGTTTGGTAGGTGTAGTGACCCACTGGGGTAGTGCTCAGCATGTGCTGCCCCAACAGTCTGCAGATGCCAGTGAGCACATCTAAGATTTTATGTCATGGAGATTTCCTGGGTCATGTGCAGAAACATTTGGAAACCCCAGATAAGATATTAAGCTCCTGAATTGGGGTGAGGGGAAGAGGACATGTTCTGGACCATATTTAAGTAGCCTTACATAAAAGCAACCATTTTCCCACAACTGGGGGTTAAGAGCAGTTTCTATGTTGTATGGCTTTATGCAGTTGTGACAGATTATACTGGCTATACAACAATTACCTTTGGGCAAGTTTTATTACCAAAATAGGCAGGGAATCAAGAAAAAAGAAGCTTCAGACAAAAATATTGTCTACCTTGCTCTGCTGGCATACACAAAGTGGCTTTACTGCAATTGAGAAGGATGGACATGGTCTCAGCATTGCCAAGCAAAGAGACACACACTGAAAATTGAGAAAATTTGTCATCTATATTTTAAAAAGCACCAACAAAACCCAAACTCTAAAATAAGTTTACAAACACAGCCACATAAGTGACACCCTCTTCTTCTGTTTGGATTCCTTTAAATGCCAGAGTGACGAGGTAAAGCAGAAAAAATGGGCACAAAAGCAGTAAGACAAGCTGAGTTTGTTTATCCTTGACATTCATTTTATCCAATGACAAACTGCCATCCTGCACTGATTTCTGATGTTAGAAAATAAATGCAGATCCTTGTGTATGCTCCTTTGGGGTAATTGCAGTCTGTGGATCAGGATTACTTAGAAGAGTTTCTCATAAAGTCTAATTTAGTCATCTATTAAAAGCCCCAAACCTCTATAATTTTTACTGAAAACAATAACACAAGATTGATGTTTTTGACAGCATTAGAGATTAGGAACTCTCTCGAGGAATCATTTAAATACACTTCTATAATTAGCACAAAAGCTTCAATTTCACAGTCCCAGGAAACACTTTTTTTGCTCTAGTGTGACTTGATGCCGTGTTTGCCACTGTCATGGAATTGCAGAGTTTTGTTCACCCAATTTACAACAGCAGTAGCACTTCACAATTACCAACGAATGACCTGGATGAAACAGGGTTAATAATAACTGCAGGTATGTTATTCGTCAACAGATAAAGCTGAAGATACCTGAGGTGAGAGCACTATGACTGCTGTCAGGGCTCAATTACTTCCTTGCAAATCTGCTTTATTGAATTTCCTGGCTGTCACAGGGCAAGCTGGGTCTTTGACCCTTCAGCTGCTCTTGAGAGCACTCATGAGTCAGCCTCTTGGTTCAGCCACAGTTCAGTCTGCTAACATTTCTCAAGTGCAATATGCAAAAGGGCGTAAGGCAAAGCTGTTTCATAAATTTGCTCATGGTTAACAGGCTTAAGTACAACAGGTTGTACGTTTGCTTAAAACACTGTGGCTGGGAAAGTTGTTCAAGTATTTCCTGCTCGTCACTTCACTTTGGGTCAGGTTCTACTTTCCAAAGCAAGTTCAATCGTGGTTGTTTTGGAGTTTCTTTCAAATAAGGAGCCTATCCAACTGAACACTTCCATAGGTATTTCTACAAGCTGTTATTTACCTCTGGACCACTGCTCACAGTGCAGCACATCAGTTACTTGCAAGTAGCTCACACCTTGCACCAAATCAATCATGGCAAACAAAGCCCTTGAGAGTCCTCAAACCCTGAAAACCCATCAGTGCTGACCGGGAACAAATCAAGGGAAGGGAGAAAGAAAAAAAAACATACAAGGAACTTCCAGAATCAATACATCACACCTGAAATCAAGGCAATATATTTCCTAAGTGCATAAAGATAGTGATTCCCAATTTTATCTTGTGACCCACTAAACACTATGTTTACTCTAGTGATAAAAGAGGCTTCAACTCTTTAAATTAAAAGACCAATTAAAATGCAGGCAATGTCCTCTCTCATTTATCAAAGTGTCTGGTTTAGCATCTCCCAGTTCTTGCAGTTTACAACAAGTTAGCGCTTAGCTTTCAGCCCATGTCATTACTGCAGGCTGGTAATGGCTGTGAAATCGTTACTTAAGTGTTGTATAAAGTGGAACAGCTGGCTGGTGAGAAGTAACAGCATTACAGCATGTGTGCTGCTAAGTGCCACGGTACAATGTCAACAAAGTGTCTGGTTTGAAGCACCACAGGGAATGGGGTAGGGGGGTGGGGAGAATGGAAGAGAAAGAAAGAGCAAATTCACCCTCAAGAAGTGCAAGAGCTGGAAGACAAGCAGCCGGCAGAAGCCAGACACCCTGCCACCGGCAGGACTCTCACCATTTTTCTCCTAACAGTATCCTGCGTGCAGTGTACAAATATCACACATTCCCCTGCTCTAAAACAAAGTGCAAATCTAACCCCTAAACAGCTCTAAATAAAGATGGTTTAGACCCGTGACATTCAATCTAGTTTATTACTGTGAGTGCTTGTGGCAAAGATCTTTGGGAATGTTTCATACTCCTTCCAAGAAAGCAAGTTACTTCCAACATCAAAGGAAGCTGTTAACAGAGGTTCTACCACTAGTTATCTTGTTACCAGTGGCAACTAGAAGGTGGCAGAAATTGTGTGCAGAGGGGTACATTGGAGAGCTTCTAAGGCACATAACAGACATCACAGTGGGCTCTCAATTTGCCTTGTCACTGTATCTCCCCAAAGCACTTCAGAAATCACTCGAGGGGGTTTCTATTTCTGTTTTTGTTTAGTTCTTTTGACTTCCCAGAGTCTAATCTTAACTCAGCAATGGAGACAGAGCAAAGCAGTGCTTAGCTGTACAGGATGAACGTTTTCACTTCAAACATTCACCATCTTTGGACAGATTTGGGGGAGGCTTTCCCCCAACCACTCCATTTCAAACTAAGACAAGCAAAATGTGAGTGGAAACAGACCTGACCATAGCTCTTCATGTCCCAGAACAAAGAAATTGGGTCCATTTCCACTCACTGAAAAGTCTAATGTGCTGATCCAAGACAGCATCAAAATACTCCCTTGCAAGAAACCTGGAAAGTATTCATGGTGCTACCTGTAAATACCCAACAGAGGTCATTGCCCAGAGCCCATTTTTGCTGATGGCTATGCTATGGGTTGCTCTTCATGAAGACTCCAGTGACATCACCTCTTGGTCCAATCACAAATTAGTGCTGCTGGAGGTGAAAACATCTAGTTTGTATTTCCTGGAACACCAATGGTAGCTTTGAAGAAGCTGAAGAATTAAAATAGCCATCCTCTAGACTCTAACGGTGGGGTGACAGACCTCATCAGGGTCTTTCTAAAGACCAGAAATAAATGTCATAGCTGGAGAATCAGGTAGGATGGGACAGCATTTCAACTTCTAATTTTATGTACAATATTAGGGTGATGCTAAATTTATACACTTGAAGGCCATTCTCTTCTTTTGCTTCCCTCTGCAGTTTCCTCATTTTTTATGGCTGAAACCAATATAGGACAGAATTTGAGCCTGAGAAAGATTCATCTCTTTGAACATCAGTCAAAATTTTAACAATGTGTCTGTCATTGAGAAAATAGGCAGAACTCAGCCTGTTTTTGTTAGACTTAAGGCTCATTTGCAGTGAATGGATGAAAACCCAATGTACAGAGGCTTTCTGGATTTGTATGTATCACAAACCCCTGAAGAAATAAAGACCCTTAAAAAAAAAAAAAAAGTGTTCCTTGTCAGGAGCAAGCCTTTATATTTTAAATTCTTTCAAAGGAAGGAACTGTACCTGAGAAGGGCCCATTTAAACAAACTACTTTAGAATTGACTGAACAAAATTGCAGTCTTCTCAGTGCAACAGGAATGACATCTCACAAAAATTAGGTCATGTAGTACGACACTCCATATTAACCTTCTGAATAGCTGACTTTACATTTCATAATCAATTTTGGCATGGCTTATAGAAGGTAGGATTTGGATGTCTGGATTTAATGTACAGAGATGGTTTCTGTAAGGCTTTTTTTTTATTTTGTTTTCCCCATGGAATGCTTGTACAAACCAGTGTTGTCAGTTGTTTTCAGAAAAGATGCCTTGAAGTTTCTTCAGATTACACTAATAGTTTCACTGATTGAAAATCCACAGCAGAAGAGAATCGGGAGTCCCTGAGATACTGATGGAGTTAGAATAATTTATGGAGAGCGGTCTAGCACAACATAAGCTATTTAAAGCTGTATAATATACCCACAAACTCTTATTAAGGTCTGTGGTTTTCAGCCCTGTGAGACAGAAACCAGTTATCATTATGCATCACCATGAAAGCAGATTAAAATTAAATCAATCTGTTTATCTATGGGTTTGCAATGCAGCCTTTCCAAAGCATAACATGTTCTCCATCTAATTAACATTTCAGGAGGAAAACCCATTCGACCCAGGCACTAAACCACCCTCATTCAAATGGAAATATTGCAAAAATACAGCCCAGGTGGATTTATAACAAGATTTAATTAGCAAAAGGGCACAAGACTTCTCTAGGCTTCAAAAGTTGAACTGTGCATACCAGGAGTTAAATAATATAGATCTCTTTGTAATAGGTATCTCTTGGCCTTGCCAAAATTGCCCGTTGTGTTTACAGTCTGTGTGCATGCACAGTTGCGTAGCTGTGCAGACATGTGAGCATTACACACACAGATTAGATTTTATTCCTCTGGCTTTCAAAAAGAAAGTCCTTATTAACAACATGTTTTGCAGGATGTAAAAGGCAAAAGTCTCTGGAGAATTGCAAGGAAGAATGCATACAAATCAGTTTAAAACAGAAACAAATACAGAGTTTGAAGCTCTAACCTCTATTCACTTACTAAATAAGCTTTGAGAGGGCCTGAATCTCACTGGAAGCCAGAATCCTTCATTCAGGCACAGAGGTGTTTAAAAGGAGACACTATCTTGAGGTTGACAGGGTCAAGGTGAGAGGGTAATCCATAATCTTTTTTTACTCCAAACTACTCAGCAAATGCAGTGTTGTAACACAACACTGACTGTCACCTCTCCTAGCTGTACAGCACTTTCTCCTACCAGAATGAATAATTGGGCAATAATGAGAAACAATACTAAACAAAACAAAATATTTATGTATTCAAGGGTGTGAAGGAAGGTGTTTGTTTACAGAAATGAAAGACAAAGATAAATAATGCTGCCTGCTGATTTAAAGTGGTTGGGAGCCCTGTGGACTGTTTCCAACTACTGTTTCCAAAATAAATGCAAAAATATGATGCAGGGTCTGAAATATATCTTTCTAAAGCGTGTAAAAAGTAAACAATGCAACACATCCTTTCCTGGCCAAATATCAGCAAAGCTGCTAACAGCACAGCCTGTGCAACTAACATTTTTTTACAGTTAAGACTTAGAGTTAAGTAAGGATAGGAAAAAGAATGCAATAGTGGGGATTCTGTGTAAATAGAGTGCCCTTTGTCCCATTTCACAGGTGAAAAACATGGTAGGAAACCACTACCATAAAAAACAAGCATGTGAGTGAAGTAGGTTGTGAGAAACCCACCAGAGAACCATCTAGAGCACAAGGTGAGTGAAGGATTACCCGGTTATGCTGGAGCAGGTGGAATAAAACAGAGCACAGAACCATGAAACAGTTAAGTGCTTTAGGGACATTGATATCTGCCTGTTTGTGTGCATACATATATTTTTATGCTGAGTGGGCAAGCAACAAGTGGAGAAATTCTTCCAGATTCATTTAAATTGGCTGAGAACATTAGGAGCCCAGTGAATAAAGACAACAAGGCTGGTGAACCATAGTGTATGACTCCTCCAAAGTACACTGTGCAGAAATAGGACTAGAGCTACAAATTCTCTGCATATAACAAGACTTTGACTTTATCTGCAAAGCAGTATCTTTTAGCAGTCAAACCCACCAGAATTTCAACTTATCAAGAAAGTCAGCAGCCACCACCAAAGCTCTCTTCAATATGACTACCACCTGCCTGATTCTGTGAACTGTGCACCTTAAATCAAATGCTTCAAGGCTGAGGCTAAAATGTATTAGCAACCACAATAAGATCATAATTGTAGATAGCATGTTTATCTGAAAAGAAACTGCAAAAACATTCCAGTCCTCTCATGGAGGGACTTGACAGCACAACTAAGGGCTCACCTCCTGCAGCCCAAGCACTTGACACTGAACCTGCCCTTCCAGTTCTCCGAAATGACACCTTGAAACTCATGGCACACTTGGTGAAGGGTTTGGTACTCGGAAGTGATCTAAAAAAGGTACTTTTATTAGAAAGTTTCTTTCAAACTTCATAAACAGGACATTTTGATGTATTTCCAAATGGCAACCTAATGCAAAATGAAACTGGTATCATGGAGTAATGAATATTACCTTGACACTGCTAATGAAGACAGATTGGTGAAAATTAGTTAGCACTGTTCCCTAGCAACTTCTCACAGCTGCAGATAACTCTCTGGACATCACAGAAATCATGAATACTTACCTTTCTTACACAGAAATTCTCTCCTTCACTGCTTATATGCAGCCCCCTCTAGGAGGTAACACAGGAACAATTTACAGCAAGCTGCACCATGACTTTAACTTGTTCAAAAACCTGTTAGAAGACCCATGGATGCACATGTACAGAGTTTGCCCTTCATTCAATGACACGTATGTCTGATGTTCAAAGAATAGCATCAGAGAGATAGAAAAACAACCTATAACAATTTTTGCTGGAAAAATCCTGAGCCTGCAAATTCTCTTTCATAAAGGTGTGTCCTCACTCATGGGAGCAATTCCGCTGACTCCCAACGACATTACTTGAGGTTTACAGAACGAGGTCTACCGTAAGAAAATGTAAAGTAAGTGAATAAATAAAAGGTTCAGGTTCTTTAATGGAGAAAAAAAAAAGGCTGCATTGCTCCAAAGAGTTGCTATAGGCACAAAAATAGATATTCACTAAGCAATTTAAAAAGGAAATTTTCTTATATACATAAAATCTCAGGGTGAAGACTATACATCTATACTGACACATTTAACCACCTTTCTGTCATCTGCACGACTGGCTACCAAAGCAACATTTGCTAAATAATAGCAAGGAGTTCTGCTGCAGGCAAACCCTAATAGCTCGATGAAGCCACTGATGCAGAAGGGAGTTCAATTAATACAGAAATGACACTACCCAAAATTATTCTGTGTCCTTAATGTAGGGTACATGCAACACTGTGTGGATCCAGCTTCAGCAGTTAACCCTAGAGCATGCCAGCACACTTAGGCTTATGATTTTAACACTGGAAGAGCCTTAGAAGTGGGCTTGGCTGATCCAATCAAGCAGCAGCAGAGATCACTTGGAATTACACAAAAAAACCCTCCCTTTCAATTGCTCTCCAAGACAGAGCTATGTTGCAGGAACACAAAGACAGCTGGTAATCCTCGCCACACACAAATCTAAGTAGAAATTGCATCTCCTCTCAGCCTCAAATTTCATGTATATCCTTGGACTGATTTCTTCTGTTTGTGCATTTTAATATGAGAAAGATGAGAAGGAGGTAGAGACTTGTCATCACAGCACACAATTGTCTCCCAACCTTATTGAGGAATTCAAATATACAAGAACTCCCTTATATTCACCTGTCAGGGATCAAAGGTAAATGTCATAAAACAGAACATGGGAACTTAATATACAGGCTGAGCAAGAACTATAGTGGACATATATTTTTCTTTTTTATATATTAAAATTTTAATATATATATAAAAATTAAGCATCAGGTTGAATGTGTCACAGTTTTTGGAAGCAGCTTGCTCTTTTGAAAATAGAGGTTTTCAACAGGTTTAGTGAGCTGACATACTCATGTCATCTTTCTTGTGGCAATAGCTGACATTTTTTACTTCTGCAGCAAAAGCCCAGTAGTCATCAGCCAAAAATGTTAACAAATTAAATAATCAGCCACTTTTTTAAATTCCGTAGGCAGAAGCGACCACTATCAACTGGCAGTTGATTTTGAAAGTAAAAAAAGTTGTTTGCCTGGCTACCAGCTGGTGGGACAAAAATCTGCTATGAACTACAAGCTGTTATATCAGGTAACCAGACAACACAAGGGATAAAACAGCTAGATGATAAAGTGCTGAGAGCAGCAGAATACATGGAGGCTGAAGAAACCATGGTGGAGTGAAAAAAAAAAAAAAGCAAAAAGGGAGCCCTGTAAAATAACTTAAACCATAAATTTATCAGACATTGACTTTCCCTCATTCTTTAAATTGTAAGAAATTCAGGCTATAGTTTTGGGAATCCCTATGCTCTGTTAGACAGGAAGGATTTTCCAACACAGCATCACACTACCATTCAGCATGGGAAACCCATACGGTTGTAATAAGAAGGAAATTAATAGTCTGCCCAGGGATTAAGGCTGCTCAGACCCAGTAAAATCCCAGCGCCTGTTTGCTTAGCTCCATCTCCAATCAATTAACTCCTGTGCTCTTGCCAAGTGGATGTGCACTCACAAACTGAAACCTGTTTGGAGGGGTTTGACAGATTTGATAGACTTGTGATCAAAATTAATATTCAAAACAGATTCTCAGTTTCAGCCACAATCTCCTCCTGATTATGCAGTGAAACAAGTCTGGGCCGAGCACTGTCCCCTCCAAGCATGGAGCTGCAGCACACTCTGGGTACACCTCTGACCAGCCCTCAGAGTGTTGAAGATTTATTTTCACAGTAACTACTTAAAGATATGCAGTATGTTCCATTCCCATGAAAGTCATTGTATAATCCACAACCTACATTAGTGACCCATTGAAACATCACAGGCAACAGAAGCTGGCAAAATACAAAACATGTCGGTATTTTGATAACTGGGTTAAAACTCAACACTGAAAAACCTGCAAAACTTAATTGAGCCTTCTAACACAATAGACAGAAGTTCACACTAGGTTTATATTTATTTGAGACTCAGGATAAAAGTTCCACAGATGACAAGGGGGCAACAGATCCATGCTGATTTGAAAGGGAAGTACCAATACAGCCCTCCAGAGATTTCCAGCACAGGAGCAGAGCAGACCCATCCCCACTTAGCTTTTAGATCAAGGCATTTCTAGGCAATTGGTGAAAGTCACAGATACTACTCTCACATTTTAGACTGGTTTAGGTTTATTTTGCTTGGTTGGTTGGGTTTTATTTGTATGTTTGTTTTTCTTTTTTTTTAAATGAGTTTAAAGCAGGGGAAAGGCAGACATCTGTTTTGTAAAGAATATTTTTCCACCTGCAGTTGGAATTTCTCCTGTACAAAATGAGCACACAGTGCACTCTGAAAATCACACTGTTTTATTCCCAAATTGCAGAAGTAAATGATGAATCAATAAACACGGCAATGAAGAATTTGGTCCAGAGTTCACTCTACTGCATTGAAATTAGCACTTCACGAGCCGTTTTGCACACAGACTCTTTAAACAGAAAGTTGTCTTTGAAGACCTATTTCAAGTCCACAATAAAGGTAGCTCTGTGTGCGTCACACACTACTGCATCTTCCTTTGAACAACTGCCTTTGCCACTCGAGGCAGTTTGTAGAGAGACTAATTAAACAGTGGCCCTTGCCATCATGGGTCCTACTGGGAGAAAACTTGATGACAACAACACGTGCTGCAAGTGAAGAGCACAACCGCACAATGAAAACAACCAGGCAAGCCAAAGGGTCAGGAGGAGAGACAACTGGTTTTAGTATTTAAATCTATTCTTTAGCAATGTGCTGCAGTGGGCTGCAAGGAAAGTGCCCTCATACCAGGGACTCTGAGTGACTGCAAAAATGTCACTGTGGGGCCGGGGAAAGAAAAATGTTGTAGTACAGGCTGTTACAAAAAGGCAAGTGTCCTCTCTGTGTCAATAAAGGTTCCCTTGGAACTGCCTTTCTCCATCAGGAAACATGGAAAAAACCAATATATTCTATGCTGGCTGAAGTGCTGGATGCTGCTGACAGCTTGATGAAAAATAAATACATTTTCCTTAAATAACAGAAAACAAATATATTTTTAAAAAACCCATAAAACAACAAAAGATGCTGGAGGTAAATAGTTTAGTAATCACAGAGATTTACTGGAGAGAGTCCAGCACAGGGCTACCAAGATGATTAAGGGAGTGGAGCATCTCCAGAATCACAGACTGTTAGGGGTTGGAAGGGACCTAGATCATCATCTAGTCCAACCCCCCTGCCAGAGCAGGATCACCTAGACCAAGTCACCCAGGAACAGATCCAGGCAGGTCTTGAATGTCTCCAGAGATGGAGACTCTACAACCTCCCTGGGGAGCCTGTTCCAGAGCTCTGGCACCCTTATTGTGAAAAAGTTTTTCCTTCTGTTTCCCCTAAACCTTTTGTGCTCCCATTTGCTCCCATTGCCTCTAGTCCTGTCATCGGATGACATTGAGAAGAGTCTGGCTCCATCCTCCCTACACTCAACTTTAACATATTTATAGACATTGATGATGTCCCCCCTCACTGCTAGAGGAGATCTACTAAAATGATATGCACGACAGGAAAAAAAATAATAATCTGACAGGCCCTTCTGAAGGCTAATTTGAAGACCTTTCCTCTAGGAAACTGTTTCTGACAAAACTATCCCTATCCATATGTATGCACTGCAACAGGGTAGGAGGGTACACTAATTAACTTTCACTCTACCTGGTCAAAAGAAAACCAAGCCACATTTTGAGAGGAAGAAAAGCCATGAACAGCTCTGGAGAGCTAAATGTGAGGCAGTGCTGTTAACAAATCCAACGTGTAGAAGCAGGTAGGCAGTAGCTCTGGTATACACAGAATGAATTACTTGATGTCAAATGTTCATTAAGTTTGTCCTTGAAGCAGAGCAAAGTTAGACTCAGATTTGGAAACTGGGTCACTGAGAAAGATGTTGTGTATCAGAGGCATTATATTTGGTTATGCATTGACTGATCAGTGCCATAACACTGTCTTAAGATGTGCTCTGCTCAAAACAATGGATTAATTAAAACAGAAGCTAAATGATGCTGATACTGGTGATGCAGAAAAAAATGCTATCTGGTGAAAAACAAAGCTGGTTAAGTACAACATTAGACAAAGCAAATTCATAGTTAAATATCATTTAAAGATTAAATCCTGCTGAAAATAAGATTTTAGCCCATTATTTTAATAATTCATATTAATCTTTCACATTTTAAAAGAAACCTGGTCTTCAAGATGTTATTTGCAACACATACTCAAACTAATGATAAAAGCAATATGGTATATATACAATTACAAATGTTCATTAATTTCCCAGCACTGCTGAGAAGTATGTCTATTTACCCCTTGATATAATAGGATATTTTTAGTTCTGAATAACTGTGCTTGAGCAAAGAAGAGAAATAGACAGATCTAAGAATTAAGAATTTCCTGAATTTTACCCATGCTCTGAGACTGAGGATTTTAAAAAGCTCTTTTGCACCCCCTCTTCAAATTGCTATGTCTATGCAAATTGGCAACTCCCATCTGCACAGTCAGATTTGAATAAAATTTGGTGTAAGTCAGATCAGCATTAATTCAAGCTAGATACCAGAAATATTTTCTTACTAGTTTCACATTCTGTGAAGTCACTTTAAAAGCAAAGAAGCTACAAGTCTCATCAGGATATTATACCTCAAAGGTCAAAAATAAAGTTTCAGCAAGTCAATAGTATTAGAAAACTCATTAGGCTTAGGTGGGTATTTAAGTGGTGGGTGGTCTTCCTTTTGACTCACACAGGCTCTACTCCTGGAACCACTTTACCCTGCAGTCATGGCACTGTTTTTTTTTAAATGGCATCATAACAGAGAATTTCCCCTGAACTGGAACAGAAGGAAGAAAATGAGCTCTGCTATCCCCAGTATGCCATGTTCCTACAACAACACTATCACTTGCTTTTGGGAGAGAAATAAACTGGGATCACTTCACCATAGCCCATGGTGTGCCAAGAAAGTGATTATTACAGTGACATAAAGCAGGGTGCCAGCAAGGCTCTTCAGGAAAAGAACACTTCTGAACTGCTTCTCGAAATAAAAATGTACAGAAAAACAACCAAAAACTATCTGTACCACCTTGTGCAAAACAAGTGCCAAAGAAAGCTTGGGTGAGGCCACGCACCAGAAATGAAGAGAGTAGTTACTACCAGGACTTTTCTGTCCCATGTTTGATAGAGAGGGAAAAATCAAAAACAGACTCAGTCAAATCTGACTAGAGTGTTCTTGTGATCAAAATCCAGAAATGGTATTTTCTCTTCAGAAGATCCTACAAGCTCATCCATCTTCCCAATATCCAGCATTGATTGTGTTTCACAGAAATAGATACCAGAATGAGACACCCAGGATTAATTTTTACATTTACAAACGTGTGTCTCTAATAAAGCTTCTCTTGGGTAAAATCACAGAACATCATAAAGTAGATGGGACCCTCATGGCCATAAAGAATATTCAGTTTTATACCAACCCTTAAGTTCTGTAATGCACTCCTTGTAGTTCTTCAGAGATTATACAGATCCTGTTGCCCTGAACATAGAAAGCTACCATTTTTAGGTGCTCTTGCCTGCTCAGCAATTTGCAAGCCTCACTTATATCCCCAAAGAGCTTTCTATACAAATGTCCATTCCCCTGTCTTACCTTATTGTCTCTTTTCTGGTGTTTTCCTTTTAGTATTCACCCAATAAAAACATATTTATTTGTTTACATCATAACATAGAAACATCTCAGTCCATTAATTTCTTTCTGGCTTCCTTAAAAATCCCTTCAGAAATTTTGGCTGTTGCCCTTGACACAGACTGGAGCCCCTTCAAAAGTGCTGGCTTGTGATGAGAAAGCAGCTCCTTGCAAAATAAGCTCTAGAACCAGAACAGAAAGAGGCTTTTACTGGAGAGCACTGAATTGTAAAGCTGACGTTGCTAGAAAACTGCCCATCGATTTCAGTGGCCACTGAGGACAGCTCAGGCTCACTGAGTGGAAGTTTATTTTAAGACATTGGTGAAACAGCAATATATTGCAAAGCTGTATGAAATCACGTGGATGTGCTCAGCAAGCTGTGCTTGGAAATCAAAGGGTTAAATACATCTATTTGCTCCTGTTCTGCACAATAAATTATTTATTATATCTATTTCTCATTTTGAGATTCCTAGACAGGTAGTTAAAAATACGTGAAATGATTTATTCAAGGTTAGAAACACTTGCAGCATCCATAATATATCTCAAAATAAGCCACGTTGCTTCAAGAGTGCGCTTCATTTTCAACCAGCAGTTTGGAGACATCTATAAAACCTCTGAACAATTTAATAAATCTTTTCAAAACCAGATGTGTGTAATTGATCTTATAAATTTCCCATGGAAACAAGAGGCACCATTTCATTTTTTAAACCCTGAGAGGTGCCACGTCTATTAGCTTTTCTAAGGTACTAAAGCTTCCCAAAATTTACTCCTCTAAATAACGATTTTGCACTTTGATTTGCTTTTGCCTAACTACTTTTCCACCCTCAGCTCACCTGCTAAACATACAGATCTATCCTTGTCATTTCTGCAGTTCCCTTTGCAGGAAAAGGTTACTGGCAGTTCTGTATCTTCAGAGCTACAGGATGTTTTTAAGGCTTTGTATTCAATGAAAATGTTCACAGGCTGTCTCCAGTTTGCACTCCAGAGAAAGGGACCTGTTCTCATACTATTGCCCAATCTTTCTCACATTGTTACCAGACAATTAAAGATCTGCTTTGCCATGTAGTTACTAATTACTGTTTAGTAAAGCTAAGTACAATTTTTGACAATGCAATGTAGTACATCATTTCCCTAAGATAAAAAGGGGCACTTAGTATACACAAAGGAACATAGAAGAGATGGCACTACACATATTAAGAATAAGCATATTATTATTATAAAATTGTCACCACCAAATTAATTTTTCCCATTATAAGACTATTTTTAAATTGCCTATCACTAGAGAAACCCTAGTTCTGATTTCTTCTTGAAACAGACAATTACTTCATATCAAAATATAAATAACATCTATGTTAGACTAATATTAATTCTGTCACAAGCAGAAGTTTTTGGGATCATATGGATATCTATTATGCAGTTTCTTTGTGTTACTGCAATATATTTGGTCAGCTTGAATCCCATTTAGTTTTATTTCTTATTGATGTTTATACTGCAGTAGCCCCTAGACTATAATTATTAATTGACATTGTTGAGTACATTTTCCAAGTTCCTTCTGCTAAACCGAAGACATTCATACATTTTCCTGAATTATTTTTGAAATGTTTGAAAAGATTTGTTATTTTTGAAAGGTACTGATACATTGGAAAGTAAGCCACGTGTATACAGTACTTCACTGAGTGGTGTCCTCCAAATCATGGCTCTACAAAAGAGTAATCAGAGTAATCAGGCTTAGAGCTCAGCAGTCCTTTGTTGATAACATCCAAAAGAAAAGCAGAGAGCAAATACAAATAACCACTCCCAGCTATTCAGTCTCCACCCTGAGACGTACCTCTCATAACAATTTTAGGAGTTACTAAGCATGATGTGAACACAGCACCATTAGCAATCCACAGGATCTATGCTACAAAGTCATTTAGGTGCTGGAAAACATTCTAAAAGCACTATCCTTGAAGTAAAAAGAAATAAAATCCAAACCTAAAATCTAAACAAAATGCATTCAAGTGAATTTTGACTCATATCTGAAATGAAGTCTTGTTATTGGCATTTAAGCATATATATATATATATTATATAAAGTGTCCTCTCACACTGTTTCTATCTACTTCTTTACTTCAAGGCAACCTTTCCCTGTGAACCACAAAGATTTAGTGGAATCTTGCTGAGTTCTGTATGGCAGCTGGCCAGGTTTTAATTCCCCCAATCAGCTGATAACATATTCTTCAAAGATTAAATCATTGTATCACAGAAGCCTTGTACTCAGACTCTTTTTATGCTGGCTAAGCCAAAGAGAAGTCAAACATTAGAACAACTTGCTTCTGTTTCATCCTGTAAAATATTGATTGCCAATAAGAGGACAAAATAGAAAGAATAACTATAAGGTACATGAAACAATTTTCTGTAGATCTCCAGCCTTTAAGCTACAATGATTGTGAAAGGAAGGCAATGAGTCTCTGAAGGATTTCACTTGCTGTCTCCTGTGCTCTGTGAGTGGACAAACCTGAATCCAAGTGGCTGTTCTCTCCATACCCACAGGATATGAATAACCCAGATGAGTTTACAACAGTCATAAAGAATAGACTTTCAAACTGAGTCTGGACTGATGCATAATAGTAGAGAGAAAAATAAACACACTAAAGCTGCTACATAATTCTATCAAGCATATGGTTAAGTTATGATTTTGTTTAGAAAACAGATTGTAAGAGTGATGACAGATGAGGCCATATTGGTCAATCATAAATACGAGTATATTCTAATAGGAACTGGGCTTGTTACTGACTATGCACTGCCACACATTTAGAGAGACTTAATCACTTAGAAAATACAGCTTCTTGAATACATGTTGTGGCTCATTTTCAACTTTAGGTTGCTCAGTTGAAAAAATCCATGAGCATTAGTGCACCTCACTTTTCAGAGAGATGGAGGAGTTACATTTATAGACTCAATTAGACATCCTAGCTCCTTGTAAAAGGGTAGAATTACTCTCTTAATGGCTTTCCCAGCACCTAGTGCTCTGCATAGAGATGACTGAACCAGACTAAAGGAAACACTGAAGGCAATCTGAAATCCTTTTTCTGAGCCAGGTGGTTCTATAGCTAGTGATGCCTCCTCAAGTGCTATTTCAAAACCAAGAGACCGGGGAGCACTTTCAATCTCCTGCTTCTGGGTGCTCCATACACACTTTAATTTCTTCTGGGACAAGACCTAGGTACATACTAACTCACTCTTGTGACTGCAGCTGCAAAGAAGCAAAACTGGGTGTGTGCTTGAGAAGGAAACCACAGCATCCTCCAGCCAGGATCCCAAGCACTCAGTGCTGCACATTTCAATATTGAGATTCGAGATAGCTTACACCAGCAGTCCTTTCCAGACAGTGATACAGGGGTGCAGAAGAGGTGCACACCCCCCCCCCCCCGGGTCAGACACTCCTTCCACCAGACAGCTCCAGCACCTACAGCATTTTGTGGCACTGAGAACAGTACCACCATCACTGCTGGTGGTTCTGAACACACAGCTTCTGTCTGCTGAACTTTGTGCTGAAACCAGCTTCATCAAAGCATTATGCTTCTGTTCTGAGTGCATCATCTACCCAAAGGCTTTCTTGGACTGTAAATCCCATACCAGGCAAAAAAATAACTCATGAGTTTTTGGTTCAACAATTCCAGTCTCTTAGCATTGACCAGAAATACTGTGACCACAGAACTCAAAATATTTATTCCTCCTGCCATTTCTTATTTGTTCCAGAAGATACTGGCAAAAAAAAATAAGTAATTAAGCTGTGTCACCCATTAGGTTTTTTCCACCCTCCAAAAATGAAAATCAAAGTGGTTACAATTCAGAGCATATGCAAAAGCTGCACACAAGATGCCAAAGTAATTTTATATTTTTTAACTCAAGGCAATTATGAACTTCGTGGTAGCTATGAAGTTAAATAAGGGGATTTTTGATTTCTACTTAAATCTCTGTGCTCAATTATTTCTGAGACCAGGGCAGCTCCTCTGTTCAGGATTGCTTTGTTTGTATTTGTTGTAATGCCACTCGTTTGAAAAGAGCAGATAAAATCAAATAATGCTACAGAAGTGGAAATAGTCACAAGTGATTTTATGAGAAGGCAGAAAAATTATGCTATTAGAGCAGATTAATTGTATAAGACAACACTCATCAATTCATGAAGATACATTTCTTTCTAGTGTTTTTGTTCTGAAAAAGTTATCTCCTGCACAGCAAAGAAACAATGACATGAAGCCCCAGCCAGGTTCTCAGCCCCCCCCCCCCCCCCCCCCACCCCGCCCCCCCCACCCCCCCCCCCACCCCCCCCCACACCCCTCCCCCCCGAGCGCGCCCCACC